>VXAZ01007517.1:1361483-1415834 GCA_013399875.1 Gymnorhina tibicen
ATAGCTAATGCCTTTATTTCTGTTATTAGTAGTAGTAATATAGCTGATATAGTTATGCTTGTGGTGGTTGAACTGTCTGCTTGGTTGGATAACATCCAATGAACGTATAATGAAGACCCCTGCTACTGACATGCCAGCTATCAGCAGCTACCGTCTGCAGACACCATGGACCAAGGCCCAAGCTGGAGGTGATAATAAAAACTGACTAAAACCACAGCCAAGGAATACACACGCTCTAAAAAGGCGGACCCAGAGAGGATCCATGCTAAATAGTTCCTAGAAAATGTAAACTAGTTTAAAGAAAAGTTTGAATATGCATAATTGTTTATGAATATGCATTAAGCTGATGCAATAGTAAAGGTCTGTAAAGGGTGTCCCCGTGATGGCAGGTGTGATCTTGGCTGAGTGCCAAGAGTATCCAGTGCTGTAACTTTTGCTTTATTATCTTTGTCCCTTATTGCCCTTTATTGAAACTTTTAAATTTTAACAGGAGAGTGAACCTCGTTTTTCACATTTGTTTTATTCATTGGCTGTTTAATATTTAATATATAAACACTACTTATGCCAAGAACAGGAATCCACAACTTGCTTTTTAGGCAAATTTCCTCATAACATTATTTAAGACTTTTGCTGTTCTTGTGCTTTCTGGCTTTTTGTAGTGTCTCTTCAGTTCTTTGCTGCACAACAAAAAGACTTCAAGGAAAAGGAAATGTCTCATAGATGCCAAGATCATGTCTAGTTTGGATAGTTTCCTGATGAATGATTTTGAACTTCTTCAGCATTAAGAGTTTGTGTAGGGTTGTTGACTGTCCCCAGGGTGAATTAGCCCTGACATCTGATCCAGGTGAACCACAAATTAAATTATTTCTCTTTCCTGCTAATTAAGATAGTCTCATAAAAGTAGGTGATGCTTTTTTGATCATTTTCACAGATACACTGTAGGTATATTTTGAATACCTTTGATTGGGTTTTTCAAAAAACTAAATAGCAAAGCAAAACAAAAGATCTCAGCTTGGACTCAGGTAAGACACAGAGCTGCAGGAAGGAGAATTTAGTGGAACTGTAGTTACTTTTGCAATTTCACCAGCTTTTGCAGACCTGAGGATATCTGGTTTTTCCTCCTCAGGTGGCATCCTAAATTCTAACTACATTCATTTTAAAAATTCAGTTTAGAAGTTTTCAGTGAACCCATGTTCCTCTGTCTCAGTTTTTCTTGTTGCATACAGTTAGCACCATTTCCCTGCTTATGAGTGGGGATTTAAGAACAGGTACTGAAATCGTGGAAGTTTTTGTGCTGTTACACATTTCCTTGGATGAAATTTTCTTTAAGATTGCTGGAGTTCGACTCTTGCTGCTGCTGAGTTAGATCAGTATCAGCGTAGACACCCAATGGGAAACTGGGTGTGAAGTTTTCGCTCTACCAGGAGAAAAGAAGGATTGAAAATGAAGCAAAGGACAAAGAATGAGAGAAAAAAGTGAAGGAAGAAGTGGGACAGCTTTGTCCTTCAAAGTCCTAGAAGCTCATATCCACAGCAATAACTTATTATTGCAATGCTTTATTTTAATAGATGGTAAAAAATAGTTTCCTGGAAAACTTAGCTTTTCATGGTACTGCTTTAAATGGGGTCCTTAATTTCAACTGGAAGTATAAACACTTATTCCAGTGATTGTGTTAGAATGACAAATTGAAAGAAACATGAGACTGAAAAACCACAAAGTGTATGTTAATGCTCACTTGAACAGAGAAAACAAAGTAGCATCCCTCCAGAAGAGAACACTTGGTCAGTATCTCAGTCCTTACTCTGGCAAGATGCTGAAGGGGTCTGAAAGCAAATTTCTCCAATTCATTCTAGGTGGGTGATGAAAGAAGGATAGCCTGCATAGAAAGTGTATTTTACTAGAGCTCATTAAAGGACTTAAAATTAAGAATAAGGCTTTAGTCCTGCGTTTAAAAAACAAACTTGAGAAATGTTTCCCATATGGAAAGCAGGCTGAAAGAATTGTGCTTTTAAGAAAAAAATCCCTCCTAAACGAAACCAGACCTGTCCAGTCCTGTCCTAATCTGAGGTTATATGAATATTTTGTGTGCTCCTCTGAGATACATTACTTCTAGGATTCTTTCCCCATTTTAAGTAAGGAAGGCTGGAAGACAGTCCATCTGATTTAAGCTATTTTACTGGGAATTTCTGCATATTTTGAGCATGTTCCAAGTAGCAGTTGAGATATAAATAGCAGAATAAACAAACAGCTGCGCAAGCAAAGTTGAAAAGTCAGAGACCAACAAGATTATCAGTTGTTTCTGCAGTACTTCCAGTGTGCTCACATACCAAATGTGATATCATGTGACAAATTCTTTATTGCCAGCAGCTAGATTTGGCATTTCTTCTTTCCCTACTTACTTCTTCTGAAGACTTTTTTTCCTTATTTTTTTTCTGAAAATATTGAAAATTATGTTAAAACCACCAACAATGAAAGTCCCATGGTTTTGGTCAAAATTCCTGGCTTATACTTTGCATTTCACTTGCTTTATGGTATATTTATAAATATAAGGATAGTTATATGTTGCAAAATGAAAGTCCAGAGGTAAAATAAAATGTTCCCTCCCTTCTAAACCTACTTTTATACAAGGCTCTGAAGTGGGAAGATGTCTTTTATCCAGTATTTGTGTGCAAATACTGCTTATGATAAAATAATGAGCAGGCATAAGACTCTCTGTATCCCATATTTGCCTATGAATACTACTCATTTGGCATTTCTTCCTGACTATAAACACAAAGAAATAGACAATCCTGCATAATGAAATAGCTAGAATAACGAGAGTGCCAGTCTTTAAATGCTCTCTACAAATGCAAATAAGTTAAAATGTATTTACTGATTGCTGAATAAATACCTGTCTTCACTGGGTTTCAGTCTGAGTTTATGTCCTCTAGTTCACAGGAATTTTTTCTTACTAAACTGAATTAAAGCCTTTTGGTCTTTAATGGGCTGTAGTGTATGTGACCAAAATGTTTAGATCTGTTAACATTTTCCAGAGCTCTGGTGCAGAACATGATTTATGATTCTTACCAACAAAGACCAAAGTCTCTGCTGAAAGTACTGTGAAGAATCACATTCACTTTAATGCCTTGAAATTAAGCATAAAATTGAGCTTCTTTCATTTATTTTACTGTCAGTTTCAATAGTGTAGTAGCAGCATTTGAACGCATTGCATTGGTGTTCAGTCATTAATGTGCAAAGGAAGTTAAAGTGTATTTTAAAGACTCACTGGCCAAAAGTAATTTTTAAGCTGCTTCGAAATTCCTCTTCATGTTTTGACATTATTTATGTGTTTTGACTTATTTATTTCAGTGGGAATGTCCATTTGCCCTTTAAATGTGCCAGTCCTTTTTTGAATCCCAGTAGTTCATTTTCTAACTTGGGTGTAGGTCTCCTCTGATTCAGGTTCTCATGTCAACACTGAAGTGATTCTTTTTAAACACTGCTCTTTCGTTGTTGTTTTCTTGAGTGATGGTGGCATTTGTGAATCCTGTAAGTATGACTGCAGCTTAAAATTGGAGAGAGTTAATCTAGGAACACTTATTCTGCTACCATGAAACCACAGTCTCATGGGATGAGCTGAGAGGAAAGTACAGGATGCCCAAAACATTTACTATATTGGACAAGAAATTGGAGTCCTTTGAGCTCTTTCCAAGTACTTGTGATGTTCGACCTGTCCATTAGTCATATTTGGTCTATGATCTCTGGAGTATCTTTTATAGGAGCTAATAGCCACAAAAGATGGATAGTCAGCTGAAACACTTAAAGGGCTACAGCCTGTCAAAATAAGATAGAGTTTCTCTATATTAATAGTTTAAGTAATACACTAATATGCCAATTACCAATCTCAACATACTGTAGAGAGGGAACGGGTATTATCATTCCTATCTGACAAAAATTATATCCAACTTCCCAAGGTCACCCATGCAGTATGTTTCAGAGTTAAGAGTAAAATGTAGGTCTAAGAAAACAACCTTCTTGTTTTCATTGCTTGTGGTCAGTCAACAGCCTCTGTACTTGCTATCTAAAGAGTTATGGTGTGGGGGAAGGGGAGAAGCAGAGCAGTGCAGTGCAGTGAAGGGACAGAGGAGAAGTAAAATGAGATTACTTCCCCAAGGAAGTTCAGTGACGAAGCCAAACTCAGAGCTCACGCTCATCACTCGTAGTCACTGGTAGGACATCCACGGTACAGTGCAGAAGAATGTGTTTTCCTGAGTGTTGATGTGTACAGCACTGAATATCCAGCCCATCAGATATTTTAGAGGACTCTCCTCAGACAGTGTCAGGCAAGAGCTGGAAGGTGTTCCCATTACTTTACTCAAGGTGCTGTAAATATAACTATTTATCCCAGTCTCTATGTGCTAATTGCTATCCCCCCTTCATTGTCAAGAGCTTGCCTCTCTCCTCAGACAATACTGTCAGTAAATTCTCAGCTTAGTGTCCTTCACATTGCTCCTGAAACTTTTATTATGTAGAAATACCTTTATACAATTGCAAAACTCCTCTCAAAGCTTTTCTTTGCCAGAACAGTTTACAGAGGTTAACAAGCAGCCTGCTATTTTTAAATCTTTCTGCACAAGTGAGTAAGTAAGTGTTAAAATACTTCTGTCTATACCTAGCTATGGTCTCCAGATTTATAAACACTTCATATGAGGCAATCCAGGTTAAGCAGAAGGGTATCCATGCACTACTGAAATACAAATATGCCTTTGTTCATGTTTCTCTTTCTCTTTAAGTCTGTTTAATCTAGAACATGGTCTTTGCATGCAGTCAAATATGAGAAGAGATTTATGTCAAAAGCACTGACTCAGAATCATTCCTCAGCCCTTACTGGGTAGGATATGTCACTGAGAAATGAACAGAATTTCAAGAACAACCAGTTTCCTCAGGTAACAAAAACTTTGCAGAAAGAATCAGTATGGAGTCTGCTCAGACCTGTCAGGAAAGCATTCTTTTTTTATTGTAGAAATGGTAAGATTAACAGTAAATATAGATTATTGCTGGTATGTTACTTCTGATACTGGAACTAGTAACTGGTAGAATTAAGAGGAAATGAAGTTTTCTTAAATATTTTTAAACTATTTCAAATATTCTATGCTTTTTATATAGCAATGTGCACCATGTTGATTTATTCTATTTACAGCAGCTAAAATAATATATCTTCAAGATGATTATTCTTATCATAGTGATATATGTACCAGGACTCTTGTTTTGTAGCCAGAGATTAGGTTAAAATTTGTAAATGCAGGATTTTTTGTTCTTCAGTGCATAATTTTGGTCCTAAATATTGAAAATAAGCACACACTTTGACCTCTTAGTATAAAAATAAAGTTACAAAACCAAAATTATCATGGACCTCTTTCTCTAGAGATATGATTGATATTATCAGGCAGAAAAACTTTCAAGTAGTGTGGATACCTCCTGACTCTGGGATAGCTAAAGTCCATTTATGGAATTTTCCTTTATTTTACAACAGGTACAACAGCATAAAGAATCTGACACCTAGTGTAAACTTTTAATGCTCATGTAGAAGTAGAGCAAAAATCTTGAGATTTGCTTATGGAAAGATTTTCTCATCTTCCATCATTTGAAATACTTATTACTGTAATCTTTTACTTTGTCTATTCCAGCTGAATGTCTGAAGATCACATGTCTGTATGAGAGACAAGATGATGTACCTAATAAAAAAACGAAGCTAAATATTTTGTTCAAAACAGGAGCATGTCATGCCCGGGAAAGGGAGCCTGATGCTTTTTCTTCTCTATCTTTAGTATCGTAACATTCACAGTAATGAGCCACTTTACATCGGGCTTTGATATACCTGGGGTGAGAGGGGATGTAATGGCTGACGTGAATATCACTACTTTGAGCTCTTCAGCTATTATCTCTTCCCATCAAATGCAAATCTCTAACCAGATTATGATTTTCTGTCTCTCTTTTCCTATATATTGAAGTAAATCATCTGAGACAGTTAAAGGAACCAGAATTTTAGATTTTATTTCCTTTCACTAATCTTGTGACATAAATTCTGCTCAGCTTAAATCAAGCACTCAAGTTGAGCTGCCTTCTTTGCATGCTGATCTGCCAGTTGTCAGCAACAAGCTGAATGGAAATCAAAACCAGTATCTCAATATTGGAACAACTGTTATTGTAAATAATTTCAGGAGTGCAGCCTCTTAGAGAATGACTATATATTGAAGGCATGAATGCTATGCATCTAAGGTGCTTACACTGCTGCTTGTAGACAAATGAAAGACAGAATATATCAATGCAACGAACAGGACTGAAAGAAGAAATGAGATGCAAAATTCTTGCAGTTCACATAAATATTTACATGTCATCTATAGTTAGAATTGTCAATAACAAGGTTAACATCACAGCATTTCCAGGAAGCTCTAATAAATTTGAGAGGAAAATGTCACCTGTGTCTTGTCACTTGCTCAAGTTAATCAGAAGTCCCAAGATGAAACGCAACATAAGGAATTCCATCTTCTAGTTTCATACAATAATAGGGCATTTTTTTGTGATTATAATTTGGTCTCAGTTGACTTGAAAATTGCTCCAGGCCACCATGAAGTGTTTAAAGTTGATAATACAAAATACACAAATTTTGCAACATCTGTTTCTCACTTTGATTGCTTTGCATAGTTCAGTTTTCTTCATCCCCAGGCACTAACATGAACTTTTCAGGTCTGACAACACAATGTTCCTTTTCAGGTTATAGCACCTACTCCAGAACAGTTCAGTCAAAGTTCTTTTGAAAGAACTTTGGTTCTCTTACTATATTTCAAATAAAGAAGACTCTTCAGGGAAATAAAGAAGCATAGATAAAATGGGCTGTCTCCCCCATCTGTCTGAATAAGTGCAATTCAAAAGTAAAGCAGTGCTAATAAAATAGGAGAATGAAACACTAAAAAGGACCATTGAAAAGTGGAATAGAGAATAATAGCTTTGTTTTTTAAAGTCAGCAAGGGGCTTGCATGTTGAAAGTGTACAATGTCAAATGAGCCAGATGAAATAAGTATTTATCATTGGCTAACACAGAGTGAATTCTCAATGGAAAGCAATTTTCAATTAACTGGTCATGCTACAGTTACCTGAGGTTATGTTGCATGATCAATCATGAAGAAGTGTTATTTGCCTACTGTTTATGAGCCAGATGGTTCCAATACTTATTTTAAAACTAAAATACAGTTTAAAAAAGGAGGGGACAAAATGGCAAAACTTGACTCCCACTGCAAAAAATGAACAAAAGAAGTCTGTTGACTCAATGTATAATTTCAAAAGATTTTGAAGATAAAGATTATAGATGTTGGCATCTAACAGCACAAAGAAACATGTCGTTATCCTTCTAAATCAATTCCATGGCTACTTTTATAAAGAAAATTATTCCGCTCTTATTAATTACTGCAGGCTATTTCCATGGAAGTGGAAAAAGGCAATTAAAATGGTATGTAAAGGGATGCATGCAGATGGTCTGTATTCCTTCTGTGTATGCTGAAAGATGGTCAACAGTCCCCTAAACTAGCATTTTTATTACATCATTTGATGTCTTTTAGCATGTGTCTTGAAGTGGTTTCTCTCCTAGGGGAACCAAAATTTCACTCCTCTGCCACCTAGAACCCCTTTGCAATGCTGCTGCAAGGCCTTGTGTTGCCCAGCTCTCCGTGAGCCTGAAATTTTATGCAAAAAAGGCAACAAATATGATGAAGGATCTGCCGTACCGGTCTGATGATGAGCAGCGGAGGGAGTTGGAGGTGTGTAGCCTGAAGAAAAAGAGGCTCAGGACTGACCTTATCACTCTCCACAGCTGAGTGAAAAGAGGCTGTAGTCAGGTGGGGGTCAGTCTCTTCTCCCAAATAACAAGTGGTAAGACAGGAGGAAACACCCTCAAGTTGTCCTAGGGGAGGTATATATTGGATATTAGGAAACATTTCTTCACTGAAATGTTACTTAAGTGTTGGAACAGGCTGCCCAGGGAAGCAGAGTCACCACCCCTGGGGGTATTTAAAAGATGTGTAGATGTGACACTTAGGGACATGGTTTAGTGATGGACTTGGCAGTGTTAGGTTAACAGTTAGGCTTGAGGGTCTCAGAGGTCTTCTCCACCCTAAAGGATTCTGTGACTCTAAGATGGAAAGGCACTCAGGGACAGCCATACGTAAATCTGCTTTGCATCACCTTGGCTGAGACCAGCAAGGGTGCAGACATCACTGATGGAAAAGATGCAGAGGCTGCCCTGTCCTGGTACCACAGTGAATCTCCCCACACCCCACGAGGTGTTCTCACACAGAGACAGATGGAGCTGCAGACACAGTATCACACATTCCTGTGCAACACAGACATAGTAAATGTGCCATCCTGCATCTCCTTCCAGAGGGACATACTCGAGCATGATAGAGTCAAGATTTTTCAGAAGGGATCCATGATTTTGGGTTCCTCTGGAACATAGCCTGTAACCATGGCTGTAAGCCTGGTTAAGCTGTAAGCCTTTTCATCAACAATGCAGTATTCAGGAAGTCCTTGCAATTTATCACTGAAGGTATGTGTCAGACCTGATTCCTTTACAGTCTCTTGAGCTTCTTTACTAGTCACTTTTGGAATTTCTGCCTATTGCCTACTTTTCACTAGTTGAACAACCTTATTCTGCACTCAAGAGCACAGAATGCAATTTGTGCTGACTTTACAATTGCTTAGGGCAAAGACCTTTTTTCTCCAAAAAAAGAACGCCCAAAACCTTTGTAATACAAACAAATACCAGTAATACTCATGTCTTGGAGCAGCCTATATTTTCCATGCCAAAGTATTCAGTTAAAAATTGATATATGCATGAGACAATGAGAGATGATGTTCATAATAATTTTAAACATTCTTAAAATTTAACTTGCTTCAAGTAATAAATAAAATGGCTAATTGTATTAATTTGTATAAATTGTATAATTTTATTTAATAAATATATATATTTAAATGTACAAGTGACTGTATTTGTAAAATATCAAAGAGGAATTGTTTCCCACAAATACAAATATTCCAAATAACTTGAAAGGAACTGCCCATGTACTTACTAGTAAGTATGTGCACAGAGATCTGAGGAATGATTGCATAGTAGGAGGCATTATTTTCAGAAGGCAGCAAAGATTATTTTAAATACAAACACTGAATCACCCTAGGATTTCAAGCATTTTATAAAAGCTAGTTAATCATATTTCATGTTTACTGAACTCTTAATCAGAAGAGCTCAGCATGTTTTGCAGTAATTAATTAATTTTCTCATCTGACACCACAGTGAGGTAGGAAAATATTATTGTTCCCTCTTATAATTTGAGGGAAGTCAAAAGCAGTGCCTCTTTTCAGTGGTGCTGCAGGTCACCAGCTGCCTCCAGCAGCCTGTCTCAGCAGCACACTGAACACTACTCACCTGCTGTGTGCTTTTTCCAGGTGATGGAATTTTTTTCAAGCAGTGACATGTAAGAAAGTCAGAAATAGCACCCGACAGTGATAACTTTGAAACACTGATCTAACCAGTAGGAGAACATTTTCTCTAAATAATGTTACCTAACTTGTAAGGCACTTCTATACTCTCTTTTGCAACAACTTTATTAAAGTCAGCTTCAGACACTTAGCAGTTGCTGTTAACCGAGTGTGCGTTGACACCAAGGTGAACAGAAAGGTGGTGCTTACAGAGACCAGATGTGTTACAAAGGGAACTGAACCCCATGAAACACAGAAAACAATTCCCCAGAAAGTGCTAATGGGTGAAAGATATGGCTGCATCCCAGTACGTCCTATGGTTGAAGCCCTCCTGCTAACTAGTGTTGTGCTAATTAAATAAGATGCACTAAGTTTACTGCCACGGTTATTATGTATCAGATACCACTTATCTCAAAACTTATGCAGGAATTTCAAAGTACTGGTGAAAGTGTAGTTGGCATTCAAGCAGTACAGGATGTACACAGGAAATGCACTATGTGTTGTGTTGGGCTGGAACAGCTTTTGTGATAGAACAGGAACAGACATTTTCCTCTTAACCTGCCTACATGTACCAAGGGCATGAGCTGCACTCCTCAGTAGTGTTGGTTACTGTGTACTGTTCTTCAGCTAGTGGGTAGCATATTAGTGATGTGTCTGATATAACTTACAGGTAATGTGCCTGGCACATCCACTCACATCTACTGGAAAATCTTCAGGACTTAGGGACTGCTTTACAGAAACCACCTTGATGACACTACTAATATATTTCATTCCCCATTTGTCCTTCTGTGCAGTTTTCTACAGCTACCAGTAAGAAAAACCAGCAGCATTTGGGAGATTAAAGGAAAAGCAGTCTCTGCATTCCTGATATTCCTGAAAACACTAGTCAATCACTTGCTTATCTTCTGCTGTTAGCTGTCACCACAGTTTCTCTTAGGCAACTTTGCAGGGAAAGGGCAGAAAATCTGACTTGACTCACCTCATAAAATAGCAGGTCCTTGTCTTCTAGCTTCTGTCTAAGGTCACAGGGAATATTTGATAAGAGTTAGACAGTAGCCCTCTCAGAGATAAGGATTGCCTCTTGCAACTGGATACTGCAGGGGTTCCAGTGGCAGGAAAGGATCTCATCTGCTTTCCCTCCCCTGTTTTTCCATCTTCCAAGAATGGAGCCATAAAAATAGCTTTGTATGCTTACAGAAATCCTTTGAACATTGCTGGGAGTCAATGGCTGGTATGATCCAAGACTCTGTGAAGAAGAGTGAAAGTGTTTCCGGGGCGATGTCAATCAAATACCTTTACAAATAGTGGCTTTGGCTCACGGCCAACATGTGCACAAGGACTGTATCGATGGCCCACTCAGATGGGCTTCATTGTTCAAGGTTGTCATACACCTTTCTCCACTCTTTTCTTAATCAAACCAGCTCTGAAAAATTGATACACTTTTCTTGCAAATAAAGAATGGCATCTATTGAGGCATCATTGATAAATGTGACTTCCTTCTCTTCACTTCCAAAGGTATATAAAGCCATGATAAAAAAGATTATGTTACATATATAAAACAAAAAATTAGAAAAAGCAGTTGGGAAAAAATATCTATAAGACTGGTTTGGAGCTTGACCCTCGCCAAGTTCAGTCCTAGCTCTGCTGCAGAATTTCTTTTAGATCATGAGAAATTCTACAGTTCATACGGAATGTAGAATTTTCTGAGAACTGTCTTCTATCAAGCCCTCTACATTAATTTCAGAGAAATAATTTAAAAGGCTCTTAAGAGTAGAAGCTTATTCTATGTGCATGTACTGAGTCAATTAAATACATTAATTCTCATGCAAAAATATATATATAAATTTTGTGTATATGCACATGTATGTGTATAAGTATATGCAAATATATAATAGATATAATAAATAAAAATCATCTCTGTATTTTGTGATGGGTATTCTAGTCAGAATACTCTAATACTCTGCTTTCTTAAACTCTCCACTTTCAATTCAAAGAGGAGAAATGGAATTGCATTTCTTTTCAATTGCAAAGCTTATTCAGCACTTTTGGTTCCAGAGATGGGATTGGTACTTTGTCAGAGCAATAATTTAATGCAGGCCCACACACAGAAGCTCAGACTAAAAATGTTTCATCAACAATGCAGTATTCAGCCAAATTAGAGTGTAACTGCTCTTCAATTTATTGAAACCTGAAGGTGATTCACTGGGAAAAGATAAAAAAATCATCTTGTCCTGACAGTTATTCATAACTCTAAAGATATAGGGACAAATCCAAAGAGATCTTAAGGACCTAAAACAGTCATTTGAAGGACTGAGCTGCAAAGATACAAAAGTACTGCAATGTAGTCACTTAAACTGGAAGTATCTACATCCCCTCTGTGGCAACAAGGACATGTAAGTGTATTGAAAGTCTGCAAAAGGCTTAATTGTGTATTCTTTGAATTTAACTGACTATATTAAATATTCAGATTCTCCTTCTATAATTCACCTGATTCTTAGTGCTGTAGAGAAAACTAGCTTGTGATTAAAAATAAAATAAATACTCAATACACAAATTCAATACTATTACTCTACTACTTGTATTTAACCTGACAAGCTATATGGTTTATTTGTCAGCCAGCAAGATTCATTATTTAGAACAAAAAATCCTCACAGAATTTATTCTTTCTACATCATCTGAGCATCTTGATTCACAGTTCTTAGAGAAATGTGTGTACATGCATAGATGTCAGCCTGTAATTAATTAATAAAGTTTTTTGGTAGGATGAATCAAAAAATTCAGCCTAGGAGACAGATATATTTGGCTATTTCAGGGTCTTGATTAAGGAGAGGTGCTTTACTTTGTATTTGCTCCACAACAGACTTGCATAGCAGAAGAACTGCCCAAATAGTTGTGAGAAACTCAGTTGTGAGAAACTTCTATTTCCCTCACCACTCTCCTAATGTTCTCCCTGCCTGAACATATCTGGAGCTGGATATAAACTCTGTATTGTGACATAGCCTCTCAACAGGTTTTCGACAAGGGGACCTTGTTCCTGTGTTTAAATCCTCTGGGTGTGTGCAAGTTTAGGCTTAAGATTGTTAAGTCCCAGGCTGAAGAGAATTTGTGTCTGGTTCACATCACTGCTCTTCTGGAGGCTTGAACTCACACTCATCAATTAGTCAACTCACCTTTTTTGCAGGCCTCTCCAAGGTCCTTCCAGCCTGAATCCCTTGCCTGACTCTTCTGCCCATCAAAGATGATGCCCCCCAAGAAACCCTTTTTAGGACATTCCTCAGCATCCATACTGAAAACACAATGGAGGCATGAAGCCAGCTTCTGTCACCACTCATTATGTGAAGTGGCAGTTCAGAGTCTGGAAGACACTTTATCCACACACTTTATTCAGGGGCCAGAAACAGTTCTGGAAAGGAAAGCAGTTCTTCAACTCCTCCTGTGTCTGGATCACCAGGTTGGGAAGGCAGCCACCTTGTCGGCAACAGGTTGGTTCAGGCAATGTTGTAGGCTCTGTCCAAGCCTCCTCTTCCCTCTACAGTGCACTGAACACCTCTGGGTGAAAACTCAGCACCTTATGGAAATACTGATCATCTGGGACAAGAACTCAACAGGCAAAGGCCCAAACTCAGCACTCTGCTGGAAATGTGTTATCTATTGAGTAGAAGCTACTGACAAAAGTTCATATTTTCCAAGGTTAGATGGCACAGCAGATTCTTGTCTGCATCTTCAGCTGAAAAGACAGATTAAGGGCTTGTGAAAAGGGGAATGACAGAACCATTGTGAGAGCTCCCAAACATATGCAGTTCCTCTGTAAACAGTACCCAAATGAAATCCTCTTTGAGTGTCGATGAAGTTTGGTCCTGTACTTGTAGTCTGAGAGTGCTTTCAAAACATCTCGTACAGCCTGTGTACCCACTTGACTCTGCTTCCAGCCATCAGCCAAATTAGTACCATACACAAGCTTTTTTCTGTGAGTTCTGGCTTAGAATCACAACAGAAATGTGTGCAATTCCAGAGAGTCATTGAGGAGTATTGAGGGGGCCAGTTTTGGCCAGACTGTTTTCTGGATGAGTCTGTTGTGTGCTGAAAAGGGTGACAATGCTGTCTGAAGATCTGGTTTTCTTTCCAGAACCTTCAGACTACTTAATTTGCTATATCACCATCAATAATTAGAAAACTGGTTTGCAGGACACTGGATGCAGTGGACCGCATAGAACTGGTTGACAGTGGGAGGAGAGAGTATGAACAGCAGACTGAGAGGCTACAACACCACCAGGGACTGTAGCGGGACTGTGGACAAGCCAATACAAACTGGTCAAGTGCTGGTCACATTTGGTACCTTCAAGATGCCTACACGATCCTACTGTCCCATTAAAACATCCCTTTGATCACCTTTTTTTTGCTGCCTGTTGGCAAGATTTCAACAGAAGGATGAGTTTCAGGTGAGGGCTGGCCTGGGAGCTAATTTTTGAAACCACTGTGGCTGAAAGGAAAGCCAGACTTGGCTCTCCTGCTTCCTAGAGGAGCACTGGAAGCATCAGGCTATTAGTTACAGTTAAATATTGCAGAAAGACTGCATCCAGCTTCTCCCATTTTTCTGTCTTATCCACAAAGCTGTGTCTGAGCTATAGAAAGACTCCAATGGAGTTCACAGAGTTTCAGTGTGTCCTATGAACTGAACTTCTTCAAGCATCTGGGAAAGACAGGCAGATCCATATTAGCTACAAGGTAGGCAAAATGGGCTGGATATGAAATCCCTTTAACACAGCACTACACAGCTACTACTAGAAGAAAGTATCAGGCGAAGTTCAGTATCCTAGCCACATACACTGGGAAAATCTAATCACCATAAGCCTGTGACAGAAGACAGTTTTAATGGTTTGATTACAGATAGTACAGCAGCTTTATTGATAAGTTGCAGGCAGTTCACAAAACAAATTAAAGAAAAATGCTCTCTGAGCCACTGACCCTCCTGAAAATCCCGTGCTGTGATCCTTCATTTTTAGTATTGTCTTTATTGCCCCTAATATAAATAGATTTGCTTTCATAAAGGTTCCAGAATATCACTGTTACAGACCAAATAACAACGTTGGGTTTACCTCAAGCAGTGACACTAAAGATGGAAAATTCACTAAGAAACACAGGGAAAAATACACAAAGAAAGTAATTTCAACGTTTTATTTGTGCTGAGGTAGCTTGCCTTATTGTGGAATAGTCAGCTGAGATATTTGCAGTTTGTATAGTGGCATTTTTCAGTTTTATTGAGATTTTAAACAGTAGGAACAAGGAAATAGCAAGCAACATCATTTACATGTCAGAGCATATCCACATTACACAAAGGCAGCAGCAAATGCCAGCAGTTACAGTTTGAGCAGCTGCACGGAACCCAGAGGCTCCATCAGTCACGCGAGCACTGCGAGTCGTGCAAGCACCAGGAAAGTGATGTTAAAAAGGTGACTGGGAGGGGGGAGTGTGTGATTTAATGTGAGCCCTCTCCTGACAAAGGAGAAGGATGCTTGCCAGTAGTGAAAGGTGGATTATCAGATGGAGAAGCAGGTATTGGCTATAGGATCTACTGGTGAATGGATCATATCTGTCACTGTTGCCCCCCTCATACAACATATGGATTGTGAATTTGGCCATTAAAGATGGGCTACACAGCTCTGTTGCCCACTTGAATGGGAAGGTGCTGCTGGCTCTCTTCAGGTGATAAGGAAGGTTTTGCCTGACTGAATTTATAGTCATGACTGGTTCAATCACAGATGGGCCCTTAAAGAGACTAAAGACAAAGACGCTCTGTGAGGAAACAATCAAAACAAACATGCTTTTAAAGTGGAGAGTTGACATCTAAGGAATTAAAAACCCAATGTATCTTGCAGCTTCCATGACTTACTGGAGGAGGAGAAAACTGGGACTAAAAGAAAACAAATGAAAAAAGCAACCAAAATTTAACTTCTTTCTTAGCTTTATGCTTTGTGTACAGGAAATGATGCAGCTTATATTAATACAGTAAAATTAGCATCCACAGTGTCTAAGCAGTAGGACAAGCATATGAAATTATATCTGACGGCAGAATAAGAGCACACAATTGTTTTTTCATTTCTTCTTTATGTTAAAGAAACAGCTGCAATTTTAATTACTTCTTTTTTAGTGCTAGTGAATTTTTGTTGTTTGGAAAACTAAATAAATGGTTACAAATGAGCCATAACATAACTTTTTTCCCAGACTAAACTATAGAGAATAAATATTAAAATGTTCCTTAGATTTCTGGTAGTAATTCTGGGTAAAACGGATGGAGATGGTAAAGTTTACTTTCAAAATTTAGATGTAAGCATTGCTATGTGTCTAAAACCTCCTCTTTTCCTTCTCCACTCTTTACAAACATCTCTTCCTTCAGGTGCATCACAAAAACAAACTTGATTATTCATGTAAATATGCATATCAAAGAGCTCATAAGATGATTGCTATAGAACAACTATTGGGTTTTATTTGCAAATTATAGTTATAAATTAAGATGAATTCTTAAAAAGAGATATTACTATTCCCTACAGCTAATTCTAAAATAAATAAAATAATAAGTGCTGGATCAATTTTTGAAAGGTTAAGTAGTCAAACAAGTTTGATCTCATGTTTGAAAATCCACACTTAGACTCCAGCTTTGGAAACTGAATTGGAAATTTGCCTAAACTTAGAGCAATTGCTGATTGTTTTTAGACTACAACTAATATAGAAGTAGTACTTTTGGTGGTTTTGAACATATGCTTTTGATCCCTATCTGAATGAAAAAATTCTTTGATGAGAAACAGTGGAGCAAAGATGTAACATGGCCAGACTTTGAAACCTCATCATTTATTCCATTTATTAGTAACTCTTTTCCTACAGTATCCATTTCTCTGAGAGCAATGACACTTTGAGAACTCAACTATTTTAAAGCTCTGGATGTAGTCAGTGGGTTTTGCATGGGAGTTATTTGACGGACCGCAAAGGAAAGGGGATCTTGGTCAGGCTGCTGAGTGTTAACAAAATGCTGAGCAACTTGTCAACCTGCCCAAAAGCATCCAGTCCATCACCAACCCTGCAGGACATGCCTTTGCAAATTATTAGGTCCTCACTCCAGATTTAAAGATCAAAAGTATCATCAGTATCCACACACACACACCGTAACTGCTGTCATTATTTGTTTTGTTATTGCACTCAATTTTGGGGGGGAAAAAAAGCCAGCTAGAAATTATATAAATTGCCAAGTTGGCAGAACACTACCCATAGGTGCACTGCCATCTTCTGGGAGATTTTATCCAATTTTTTAGTCAGATGAATTTGTCATTTAGTCCAGTCTCTGTCCAGTGAGTGAAGGCGTTGATTTCCAGCTAGCCACCAGTATAGCTAAAAGCTTTGTATTTTGATTTTATGATCTCTTGCTTGACTCAGCACCAAGAAATAATCATAGTCACAAACTAGAGTTATGAGCACTAATGCACCACTTTGCTTAGAAAGATCTCTCTCGTGGCCACAGAAGGCAAGAGATCACTGTAAAACATTATTTTCAGACAAAGTGTTTAGAATTTTTAACTAGTGGGTCTCCTATCCAATAAACCAAAGGAAAACATAAAAAAGTATTTGAGTTTCATATCCAGTCAGAGATTCATTATGAGTTTGAGACATATTAGCTGATCTTAAAATAATTGAAGTTATTTTTGTATCTATTTTTTCTTGATGATGCACACTGACCCTCTGGAGGAGGGTGTTAATAAACATTCTTGGACATATCAGTTGGAAATCAGCTTCATGAAGGGATGTGTGCCTCTAAAAATATTTTAATACTGCTAATAAAATGTTTGGATGTCTCAGATGAAAAGCAAACACTCCAGTCTTTTGAAATATTTTTTCTCAAAATAATTCTGTTCTCTTTCATAGAGAATGTAGAAAAACACTGCCCAAAATCTCTTGCAGAAATTGCATTAATCTGCAAAATTTTTAAAGTTAATGTATACCAAGTCTCCACTGCCCTTTACTAGGCAGGCTATAAAAAATCAAACTGTCAGTCCTGCAGTGCAGATGTAAGGAAATAGAGAAAAGAAAATTTTACTCCATCCTATTAGGTAAGTAAATGTTACTAAGTGAAACAACCTGTTTAACAAACTTAAAATATCCAGTTTACTGAGCCTCAAAACCCTTTAGTAACAATACATTTTGCTGCTTATACTGACGAGCAATGGACATGCAAGTAACTATCGGCAATACCAAAGAAAAACAAAAAATGTATTACGGTGTAATTCATTTATAATCACCAAACTCACCAGGTTTCTTAACTCATACTTTTTCTGTTCTATCTCCTTTAATCATAGGCTGGATGTATGTCAGGCTGAGCAGCTGGAAGGACTGCCGTTAGCTAGTGCTGAGTCTCGTATTTGCTCTTTCGGCTAACGAGCCATTCCCAAGGCAGTTTATCAGTTACTGCACTCAGACTCTCAGTCACTTCACCAGGAATTGCACTCATCAAAACAGTTTTTAAAGCAAATGCCTTGTGTTGAAATGAAATTAAATGTAGCAGCTACTACAGCTGATAAATGCTGGTAAGCTCAGGACAGGATGCAAAGATTCCAGAGAGATCAGTGACTCCTCCTCTGCCACCACCTTGTTGCAGCTCAGGCTCTAAGAACAAGGATTCATTTGTTTAGTGGCTGTCTGCTACCAGCTGCTTTTTCCATGTCTCCACTAACTCTGATCTCCAGACAAGCTCAGCTGGGGTCTCTGCCATGTGTTTTGAGGGGGGCAGAGGTTAATTACAATCAATTAGGCTACAATGATGGCATCTAATGAACTCGGCCCAGTCATGAACCTTCAGACCTTCTGTGACCAAGAATATTTGTGTTCAGAGATGTCAACTAGAGGTATGTTTCAATCACTGTTTAGTCAGCAACTTAGTTTGACCATTTTGTTCCTAAAAATGGGAGCCTCTAGGAAGCTCACAAGTATGAGTGTTAACTCATGGAATGGAAATGGAAAAGGCTGCCAGATCCAAATAGAAAACTCTGGTAAAATACCTTGTTATTCTCCTACTATTATCTACCCAGTCAAAAGGACCTTGCAAAGAATGGCATTCACTGGGCATAAAGAGAAGTTCACTGATAATATCAGGAATTAAATCCATCCTCAGTGTTTCCAAGGAAAGCTTATACACACAAATAGGAATTCACTGAAGGAGGCATGTTTCCCTGAACAGTTACTCTGTGCCATAAATACCCTTCAGAAAATTTAGAACCGACAGACAGCTACAGTTGAGAGGTACCAAAGTTTGTTTTGGGGATGGAAGAGGACTGGGAGGGATGGATTGTGATGCACAGAAATGAAATTATGATCTAAATGTCCATGCTCACTCATGTCAAATAAAAATGAGACAATTCAATTTGAAACTGGGACCAGATGCATTTCCAAGATCCAAGCAGGTTTCCGGGGCTGCAGATGAATGGAAATAATTTGCTGACCAAATAAAATCAATCCATGGTTTTGTCAAAGCCAGCTGTCACAAAGTAACAAAGTAAACAAAAATTGTATTTTTCTAATGCTGATAGAGTGCTGCTATCCACACTCTCAAGAAAGAAAAAAAAAACCACAGGCATTAAAAGTATTTAGAGACAAATTTCATTAAAAGAGGGATATAGAAGTATAGTAGATCTGGTTTTGTTTTCCAGATAATATTACAGTACGCCATAATGCCCTTCCCCTGGAAAGGCCAATGTGCCCTGTGGGACAGCTTCAATATTCTCCTCTGTTCAGAGAAGATGTAGAAACCATGACTGCCTAGAACACAAGACCTTTCCAAAACCAAATTTACAAACACTTCCCATCCACAGGGATCAGAAACAGAAGGACTGGAGAGGTCTGTAGTATAGGGATTATTAAAACCCACTGAGCAAAGCTGTGACTGCTTGGACTCCTCGCCCGTCTTGGTTTCATCTGTAAATCTGTGATGGTCTTTGTACCAACAGTGAAATTCAAGCAGTTTTTCTAATGTAGATGGCAGCTAACAAGAAAAGTTCTGAAAAAACTGCAGTTTGTAAAATAATTGCAAATTGATTTTCTTGTCCATGGAGACAATTAACTCCTGATCTCACTCTTTGGCTCCAAACTACACGTGCCACTCCGAAGAGTTTACAGAAGTGCTTGAACAGCTCTCTCCATCACCTCACGCCAGGACCTCTGCCCTTGTCCTTGCCCTCCTCTCAGCTTCAGCCTGGCAGAGGCTTTGCCCTGGGCTTCCCAAACCCACCCACCAGTTTTCCAGCAAGACTGCCTCTGGCTGGGAACCACACAGATGTCTTGGTTTGCCAGTGACCTCGAAAGAACAAACGCAGCTCATTCCAAGCCTGGGAGAAGTCCCTTCCCCCCTCGCCGTGTCAGAGGGCTCAGATGGGCTGTAGATTCTGTTTTTCTTTCAGCCCAAGTCCATTTGAAGTCCATAGACTTGTGTTGCTGAGAGCAGGACATCTGTCACAGCCACCATAGCTTCAGCTTCCTAGTGTGCTCCTAACAATATTTTTATGGAAGGGTCGGGAAGAAATAAAGGTGTTTTGATACAAAGTATTCTGAATGATTCTAATGTCTACAGTGTTTATTAAAGATGCACATTCATTTGGGACACAACGACAATTCTGGAGTTTAAGAATTATTTGAGCACCACCTACCTGAATATGTCAAGAGATGAAAATGAAGCACCAAAAATCATTAGATACTTAAGCAAAAGAAGCAATATATTTTTTGCTGACATTTGACTTTATACTGTAACTGGCTTTTCTATATTCATTTAAGGATAAGTTTTATGACTGAGTAGGGATAGATGCTGGAAAAAAATAATTGTTTCTTTACACCTTCAGAAATTGGAAATGTTATTTTAAATGTTTACGAAGGCATGGACTGGAATACAGTTTCACAGTTTCTAGTGAACTAATCTAGAACAAAAATGATTACTCATTTTCCCACAGGAAGAAATCCTTATGTTTCACCCATGCTCCCTTTCCTGCATGATTAACGGATACTTCTGAACCAACAACACATGACCTCCAGTAACCATTCACAAGAGGCTAAAGTCATAAATAGATACAGTCGTAAAAATATTTATCTAAAAGCAAAACAACTCTCAAATCAGCTGAGCGACGTGATAGGTTTGCTTGGCATGTATTAAGATATAAGGATTGACTCTTCCCACAGCTTAGAGCCTGTGTAGTTTTCTCAGATAATCCGTGCAAGAAAAGCAATAAAAGATCTAACAGCTAAGTAAAACAAATCAGATATAGTTATAAATATCTGTGCTGGTAATGAATACAGGCTGGTTATATTTCTCTGAGAGCAAAAAATAAAATTGCAGAGCAGCTTTATCATGACTTTCAAACAGTAGTACAGAGTGCATTATTAAGCTTAGATCTCAATATTAACAGAAAACTCATTTGTAGCAGCATCAACAAAGTCTATATAATATAAATATCTATTAATAATAAACAACTACACCAAAGAAATGGATAAATATAGCAAAAGACTATAAATAAAAAAGACTGCATGTAACTGCCCGAATAGGCAATGCTGGAAGTTAAATCTTATTAATGCTTTAATGAAATGAAAGTTACCTTCTATCAGGACAACATTCTCTAAAAGTTGGGAAGCACCTGGAAATGCCTGTTGTGGGTACCTGCTGTCCTCCAAAGAGGCAATCTATCCCCAGAAGCTGTTTTCCAAGCAGATCAGTTTTTTCAGGTTTTTTTCCTAAGTTCTACAACTGTTGTGGTGGCAAAGCAGAGTTCAGAGGTTTGCACTGCCCCATTAATTCACTCTGGGCTTTATCCTGTTGCCAGTAACTCACATGTCAGGGTTGTTGGCTCTTTTCTCCTTTATGAAAGCGAGGAAGGATGTAGATCTGCACAGCCAGGTGCAATGAGTGCTGCTTAGTTTGGTTTTACAGAGAAGGGGAAAAGTGTAGGGGGAGGTTTGGGGACTTATTAGAAATCTTTTTCTCTGCAGTTTAGGAGCCATGCATGTATTCCAGCTCAGCTGGAGATGAACAAAGCAAGAAAACTGGCCAGGCTCAGAGAGGTACAACAGCATTTACGGTATGATTCACAGATTAAATACTTGCTGGTGGGACACAGAGATGGAATTTATTTCCTTCCTTGTGGAAGGAGCTACACAGGTAGGCAAAGCACAGAAGAATAAGACTGTCATGTCCCTGACTTTCTTCTATTCATCTTTCACAGTCAAACTTTAGAGGCTGCTTGAATTTAAACCATGTATCTTGAAGCTTTCTAGCACTTAAGATAATTAGGTGGCACAAGTGACGTCAGATGTTAAATACAATGAGATTTCATCATTCGTACAGTGAATGATGAAGCTCTGCAAACCACAGATGTCTGACATCTATTCAGGAATTAACTGAAGTATTTTGTTCAAAATCGCAGGAGACTCGGTGCAAAGTTTAATGATTCTGTAGCTGGTACTCTTCAAGCACACTCATGGACTGGCTGATGAAGAGGTCAAATACTGTAAGATACGTGAATGTAAGCAAAATATATCAAAGACAGTTAGCTCCTGAATTTAAAATTATAGTGGTTATATTCCGTAACCTTGAAACTAGATTTGGAGTAATTTCAGTGCTTAGAAGTAATTTTAAAAGTAATAATGCCTCTAAGGAAAGAATTGAACTCCTAAGTATAAAATGTGGCTATATTTCTGCTATCAGCACACTGAATCAAATTATATCTGAAAAATAAAGAAAGTATGGAAAAAAAACCTGTCTGTCCTGACAAAGGAGAAAGAGATTGGATTTCACAGAACTAAATGGAGTCAAGGGGTTAAGGACAGGGGTTCAAAACACTTGAGGGGATAAAAATGTAAACTGACATATTCAAAAGAGCCCAGGGAAATTAGACTTTTGTATTCAAACACTGTCAGACAACAAATTTTTCTGTTGCCATGGAAATTGAAACAAAACCAAAACCCATTCACAATCACAATGGAAGGGTAGGGTTTTGAAATTTCCTCTGGAAGAAAGCTTCCAGGGGAAAAAAAAAATTAATTCAGAGCCATAAAAATACAGCACTTTTGGCAGATGAAACACTTTGAACAGGTAAGGATCAGGATTTCCTTTCAGTAGTCCAGCTCACCTCTATTTACATAATTAAATTATAATAGCTATATGATAAAAAATAAACCATAAAAGTTTTCTCAGTACTACATGCAAATATGTGCATGATAAATTGAACAGATCACAAAGAAGGCAATTGCACTTTGACTTTTAAAATCAGAGAGGAAATAGAATTATTAGAGATTCCTTATGACTGTGCTGATGGAAAGACAAATCATGTGTGTGTAGTGCTCACATATCAAAATCATTTATACCAAGAAAAATTAGGCAAATACATCAAAGACTGGTACTAGCCATGGAATTTGCTCTAATGGCAGACTGTCCCTGTGTCTCCATCATGCTCCCAAGGACCCTTTTACTGAGTAAAAAATTATTTCACTTTTTATTGACATGTATTCCCTGTTTTCTCCTGAAAAGCCCTTCTTCCTGTTCCATGGGAAAATACTGGCCCATACCACCAAGTCCATGAACCCCTCCCCTTGAGTCCAAGACAGAGTCACAACAGCAATTCAGTGTATGAGGCTGGGTCTCATCATCCAGCTGTTTTATCCTCAGCACAGCCCAAGTTCCCAGCCAGGGACACCTCTGGACACAGGTAGGTAGTCCAGTAAAGTCCTTTCTGAAGCCTCTGAGTCAGAACCTCAGTGGAGCACGTTTTCCAACCCCCAACAGACTGACAAATTATGCAAGTCATAGGTCAGACCCAACAATCCTGATGAGAGGTCTTTTCCAACCTCACTGATTTTATGATTCTCTAATTTGGACTGCTGCAACAAGTATGGAGTCACTGAAAAAAGAGTTGGGTCTCCATCAAGGAGACAGTGATCCAGGGTCTTTTCAACTTTTCAGGCTCACATCTCCCTTCCATCTACTCAGCAGAGAATTATTCTCATTCTGAACCTGGGTCACTGGAGCAATCGACTCTACCTTTACACAGATTTGGATCAGCATGACTGAGATAGTGAGCAGCTGGAGCTGGGGCTGAGCAAGGGGTCCCAGGCAAACAGGAGGAATTCTTGAGCCACTTCTACCATCAGCCCTTCCTCTTCATTCTCCTGGGCTTGAGCTGTGTGTCCTAAACAGTAAAGGAAAAAAACCAAACCTGTGCTTTTCTTGCAAAAGGCTTTCATATACAGTAAGATTTCTCTAACTGCCCAAGCCTTCTCTTCTCTTGACTAAACAGCATGAATATTAAATAATAATATTATAACATTCTCTCTTGAGCTGACACATCCATTTAAGAACACTACAGCTTACCAGGCATTAAACAATTACTGGTTGGTGCAAGTTTATTTACTGAAGAGTACTCTATTCAAAACATATTCTCTAATTACTGCAGAAGAACACACATATCCATTTGTAATTATTACTTAAAAGAAACAATGATTTTCTCTCTGATCAGCCTTCAGTTAGATTCCCATCAAAGGAATCACAGATGGGGTCCAAAAGACTTTTCATGTGTTTTCTTTTTTTGTGCTTCAAAATGAAGCTCTCCCTCATAAACTTTTTAAAATGGCCTTACTTCCTTTACCAGGATGTGATTTTCTGGTAACTGCTTTTCATTTTCTGTCTTGAGCAAAGCAGATAATACATTTTTCTTTACCAATAACATGAGTGATTGGTTAAGTGTCACGCACATCAATGGATCCATGACAGTAATCATGGAAATGACAAAGATTTTTTTTTTTTCCTCTATCTGACTTCTCCAAGGAAAATAAGCATTTTCTAAAGAATACAGCTAAAACAGGATGAGAAAAAAAATTTTGTGAATAGAAAATTAATTGAAAAAGGCTGTGACATAGAGAGAAACTTTATATCTGAATCCAGCTCACAGTTGGTGGGAATCTTCTACAAAACAAACAAACTGAACAAAAACAAAACAAAAAAAAATGCAGGAGGGATTTTGGATCAGTGCACATTTCATTGTGAAACTTTGTGAGAGCATCTTGTTTCCAAAGATGCTGAAATGTTGCATTTCAACATATTCTAAAAAAATATTTTTTCATTGTGAAACTTTTTTTTTAATGTCAAACCAGCCTAAGTTTAATTAGATGTGAAAGAATTAACTCCTCCAAATCAAATTAAACACTGAGTCAAAGTAAAAAAGCTCAAGGGGTCTTAAATTACAGATTTTTTAAAACAATTTGGTTCAGCAATCAAGTAAAATAATCCATTGTTTGGTGTAATAAATTATACTATTTTTTATATAACTACGACAGGACAGCATGGAGGACAATTACTTTTCTTCCCCCTCAAACTAATGTCTTCCTTTTTTTTCTTAGACATATCATTAAAGACATGAAAAATGTCTTCATGTTAAATAACTTAGCCAAAACTAAAATCAGTTCTTCCAATAAGCCCTCAACTTTTTCCACTTCTCTACAGTTAAGTCACCATTTTCCCAGTAATGAGAATTTCAAGATCGCCGCCCCGCTTTTGACCACCACACCCTTGCTAGGGAAGGAGCGCATAGACTGAGAGACCACTGCCACCCTATGTAGCTTAAATGTCAGAAAGAGAGGTAAAAGATGTGATGGAGACCAGAAGTGCTGGATGACAGAATGGCTGGCACAGGATCACATGGAACTTCAGACAGGGTCACAATGTTTTGTAGCCCCGAGCTGTTTCACCGTGGGAAGCGATCCTTGATCCAGCCCGGATCTGTTCCAATGCTCCATGTCTGCTGTATTGCAATGCCCAAAGTTGTCTTTTCCTGGTGGAAGCAGGATTGGCTGCTGATCCCTTCAGTACTCTTGTTGCCAAATGACCACAACAAAATGCTTAGTGTCCGCTTTCACAGCACTTGATCTGCCTTCACACAACTTTTAATTAAGGTGTCAAAATCTGACAAGATTGATCACAGAGGTGGTCTCCTCCATGCTGAGCTGTCTCAGATCCCAAATGCCTTTTTCAACTGCACCTTTCAACCACTTAATTAACAAGTGGTTCATCATCTGACTTGCCAAGAAAAAGGAATCTCAATCTCCACAAAAGGAGTCAGAGATAAAAAAGAGTCAGCAATTTTTCTTTACTTGTCATTAGGTTTATGTTCATGTTCAAATGTCTATATAGCTTCTTTTTTGATGATTTCACCCAACAATGATCACTTTGACAACTGTGGAATTATTTGGGCATGAGAGTTTTTATTCAAATATTTTTGCTTGCCCTTTTCCACCACAAAAATTCCAAGCATTTTTCTTCTCTTTTTCATCTTCATCCAAAAATAATTTATCAGTCCATGCAGGGTCTATTCCAAGTGGGTTTTCTTTTTCTATGCTGGACTAGATTTGTGATGGGGAAGTCATCTGCATTTTAAAGGAACTGGATACTGAAATTATATGCAGAAGAGCTGAATTTTAGCAATACAAAGTGTTTCTTCTGACCTTATTCTCTTCACCCTTTCTTTTAGTTTGCTGAATAGCTGGGAACATTGGATGGATTATAAAGCCTGACACATGCTGCATGCATAGGAGGGGAGTGAGTGTTGCCAAAGCCCACTTGGATGCAATGAAGTACAGAATCAAAAGGAAAACAAAGACCACAAAGTGAGCTAGACTGTTCCCTTCCCAAAACAAATTTATCTTTGACCACAGTGGTTTATCAATTCCATAATGATCGCAAGAAGAGAGAAGGCACTTTGCAAAAGCTATGCTAAGACGCACGGTCCTTTTAACTTCCAAGCACAAGTACAGGCTGGGCAGAGGCTGGATTTAGAACAACCCCAAGCAGAAGGACCTGGGGGTGTTGATGGATGAGAAGCTCAGCATGACTCAGCAATGTGCTCTTGCAGCCCAAAAATTTAATGGTATCCTGGGCTGCATCCAAAGCACCGTGGTCAGCAGGGTGAGGGAAAGGATGCACTGCTCCACTCTCATGAGAACTCACGTGCAGTGCTGCATCAGGTCTGGGGTCCCCAGCACAGGAAGGACATGGACCTGTTGGAGCAAGTCCAGAAAAGTCCACAAGGATCATCAGAGGGTTTGAACACCTCTTCTATGAAGACTGCCTGAGCTGGGGTTATTCAGCCTGGAGCAAAGAAGGCTCAAAGGTGACCTTAACTGTGGCCTTGAGTAGACAAAAGGGAACTACTCAAGAGCTGGAGAGGGACATTTTACCAGGGCATGTAGTGACAAGACCAGGGGGAATGGCTTTAAACTGACAGAGGGTGGATTCAGATTTGATACGAGGAAGACATTCTTTACTATGAGGGTGGTGAAACACTGGCACAAGCTGGCCACAGAACCTGTGGATGTCTCATCCCTGGAAATGTTCAAGGCCAGGTCGGATGGGGCTTTGCGCAACCTGGCCTAGTGGAAGTTGTCTCTGCTCATGGCAGGGAGTTGGAACTGGATGATCCTTTAGGTCTCTTCCAGCCCAGACCAGCAATTCTCTATAGGACTTGAGGAGAGGAAAAGCTTCAAGACATGGAAGATAAGATTTTCCAACAAGCATCTTTGCAGCATGTTCTCTCTACAGCCATGGCTCTTGTCATCAGCCCCTCATTCCTATTCCATTACCTCCCTCCAGTTGCTCTCATTACATCTCTTGTCAGTTTTCAGGTCTGAGGAAGCATTTTAACACTTGTGGACATGGGCATTGGACTGAAAAGGACATTGTGGAAAGGGCACAAAAGGCTGCAGTCAGTGCCACCTAAGCAGCAGAGAGCCTCTGGTGCAGAAATGCCTTCTTTCCACCCATCACCTGGAGCATGGAGCCTACAACAGCTGAGTGGCACATCCAGCACGCAGATCCCCTACCCCAGTCCCCAGATTCCTTCAATGCTTTTTTTCATAGGGACTCTCAGTGGCCCTAAAGGCTCTCCGAACTCTAAAGTTTGTTATGCCACTCCCATTCCTGCCCTGTCATTACTCCTATGAGAAAGCAGAAAAGCCAGGACAAACAATTTTTGAGCCACCTCTCCAGCCTCATCTCAGTATTTGCTTTTAATGAACACTTGTGTTTTATAAACCCTTTCCAGATACCATAAATCTTCTTGGGATTAATTAACACATTAGGTGGAGAACACAGATGTTTTCAGCAGGTGACAATACAGTGAAAGCAGGCCAACAAAACCCAGCAGTTCTGCCGCAAGTGCCTTTGGCAAAACCCTACAGTCCCACTTGCCTGTTCTCCCTGCACACCTCTGGAATACAGCAGCTCCTGGGCAGATTAGCAGAGGTTACCTTTGGTGACAGACAGCTAAAAGCCTGCACAATAATGCTCTGACAGCTGCCCAGTCAGTCTGTATATGACTAGATATATGAAATTCCAGAAGCACTAGATTCCCATTTACAGAGGCAGCCTAAGAGCCAAGAGTACATTAGTGCATCAGAATATGCAACTAGAACAGAACCAGATTAATACCTTCATTTTTATTAACCTTTTATTTACTGAACACTGCCAGAACTTTAGTTTTGTTTCTTGAGATACATTAAATGTACCATACCTATGCATAAATTCATATGTTGCTTAGGAATGCTTCTGATGAGTTTCTAAATTCATTGTCAAGACTGAAAGGCTGAAACTTAACTTTTCCTTCACATTCAATTGCCTAAAAGAAATCTGCAGATAAAGATTGTCTATTATTTGATTCTTCAGTCAAATACATAAAAAAGTGTCAATGCAAAGGTATGTGATGTCAAAAGAAAAGCACAGGATATAAAAATAAATTATAAAATCTTCATGCACCCTCCCACCCTACCCACTGATTCTCTTTCCACACCTCTAACTGGAGCTAATTTAATCTTTAAAATACGGGAAAACACTGCTGTGGTTTTGGTAGATTATGCTTTTGCCTTTTAAAAAAAACTTGGAACAACATGAAAATTATTGTCCCAAGGGAAGTGGGGTGTTTACAAAAAAGTCATATTCCTTTTAACTGCCTTAACTTTATTGTGCCCTTCTTTCATTCATTGCTCTCCATCATCACAGAACAGCAAGACTGTTACTCCATCCCTCCCTGAAATATTTAGAGAAATAAGAAAGAAACTGTTTTCCTTTCCACAGAAGAGGCTTATGAAGCATGCTGTCTGACACCAGGATCATTCTGGTTCATAAGGAATTCGCTCAATGAGCATTCAACCAGCTTTTTGGCACCTGGAATTATTTATTCACCACTTTTTTCCCAGAAGATACACAATTCAAATATGTAAGATTGCAATTGTGTAAACTGAAGAAATGGATACTTAGTTGTGTACTTAGGGTTACAGCACCTGGAATAAAATTAGGTATCAGGACCTAAACTGTTCTTCAAATAATTGATTTGAAAAAATACCCGAAGTTCACAATTCAGGAGCAGGGAAGATCTCTTTCCATGAAATGCATGCCATTTGATGCTGTCAAAAAATAATATTGAGCTAGAGAAACTACTTTGAGCTCTTTCACGCTTATAGTTTCCAGATTTCTAGGAAATGGGGTAGAAGCTGCAAGGATGATTTATTGCACGTGCCACGCTTCAGAAAGATCCAAAGTCCAGTCAGCCTGAAAGGCAGCGACAGCACCACATCTAGAAACTGGCTCAGAGGAGAGCACCTATTGTAGCTGTAACTCCAAGCCTGTGGGAAGACAATGCACTATTCCACCTGATGGAATCGGTTCAAGGCTAAATACGGAATCCTACCTGTGATTCAGTAAAAGCCCTTGGATTAACACAACACAAAGTAGCCTTCATATGGCTGCTGCTAAATGTCTGACCCTTCAACTTCTTCCTCATTTCTGCTTTCTCTCCCAGGTCTCGTAGATACATAGGAGGGTGGCAACACCAAATTCAATGATACTGTTTTACCTCCCCAAAGGCTATTTCATACAGAACTCATTATTTTCCCACACAACCACATCCCTCTCTAGGGACCACTGGCTCCACACCACTGCACCCAGGAAGGGTCTGCTGAGCAGCCCTTGAGGCTACAGGGGTCCCTCAGCCTGTATGGTCGGCGTCAAATGTGCAAAAGAAGAAAGGGAAGCCTGCATACCACTGCTTGTGATGGTCCCTTGCTCCTTCTCACCACTGAGGCAGCTGCAACAATAAAACAGCAGTGACAGCTAAACAGTATTTCTGCAATTTCTCCAAGCCAATATATTTTTTTTCCATCTCTAATGCTCTAATTCGAGGATTTGGCTCCACTATTCTATTTGTATTAATGCACAGGGGCAGATTTTACAACACAGGACAGAGTAAGAATATTTTATATGGCTTACAAGCCAAGAAATAATGCAAATTTGGGTTATAAAAGTACTGTCAGCATATTGTGCCTGCCTCTTTGCCAACACCAGTTTGCTCCCTCTAATATTTTATTATGTGTTTTTTAAAATTACTACAGGAGGCTGAAATTCCACTTGCAGGTCATTACATACTCTTAACAGACAGCTAGCAAGGCTTTTTGGGAAAGTCCAAATGAGACCACATGAAACCACATGGTATCGGTTCTCCCTCACTTAATGTCCCCCCCCATCACCACCAGCCCTCATCCTGGGAACCCAAATCCTTGGCTAAAGGTTCATGGATTTGTTGGGGATGCTGCAAAGTCTCTCCCTCCCACTGGCATATGTGATTTGGAGAGAACTGATGCATGTGTGGATGAAAGAACCCTTGAGCCACAGCCCTTGACCTGATAAAAACATGAGCAAAGGCTATTCCTTCCAATATATTCATTAAAAGATATGAGATGTAGGTAGTTTTTCAGCAAAAGTGTCATACCTTATCTGATCATATTATATACCTAAATGAGCTCTGTCCAGAGGGCAGATATACAATTACATATAAATTATATCCATCTCCAAGGAGCTCTGCCTTTACTTCTTACCTACTTGTAACAGCCATCAGCCCATTCCACAGTGAATTACCACTCTGTGCACCACCTGAGCTGTGCCAGTGAGGTGGGAGGGCACTGCCCTGAGCTGAAGTCAATAACATCTTGTAACTTGTCTAGAGACACACAGTGACCTTTTCTCCTGCCAGATTGTGCTTGGACCACAGGCTCATCAGAAAAAATTAAATACAACTGTGCATGAAATTAAAAGAAAAGGTCTCAGCAAGCCATGACATTTTGCTGTGCTTAGAAGAGATGCTGCTATTCTTGTGCAGCTGGAAATTGCTGAGATAGTTTTAATGGCATCTGCTGTCTCTTGATTGACAGAGCATAAACATTTCACAAATACAGGCAACAGCACTGCAGCCACACAGCACCAGACAGCATTATTTACTGACTGTGACCGAGCTACTGCTATCAGTCACAAACTCCACATCCAGCTCAGGGTTATTCTGACTTTCTTTGAGAAATGTCCTCCTCTGGATGAAGAGATATTAGCAGCTTCACAAACACTGTCAGCTAATCAAAAAATATTAGAGAAGCTCTCCACAGCTTAGTGGTTTTTTGTCACTTGCCCTAGATGCTAGGAATATGTGGAAATGAATAAATGTATTAATACACAGCAGCCTGTCAGGAGCCCTTGGCATGCTGTGAGCCCGGGTACTGTATTTGCCAGTCAAATCTGCCTGATACTCTCAGCACTCCCTGACAGCAACCTGTTCACATGGGAATCAACAAGGGGTCTGCTTTTAGATGGTAAGATCTGGCATTATCATAGAATCACAGAATATGCTGAGTTGGAAGGGTCCCATAAAGATAATCAAGTCCAACTCCTGGCCCTGCAGGCTAACTGGACACCCCAGTTATCACACCACGTGCCCAAGAGCATTGTCCAAACACTTCTTGAGCTCTGTCAGGATTGGTGCTGTGACAACTTCCCTGGGGAGCCTGTTCCAGTGCCCAACCACCCTCTGGGTGAAGAATCTTTTCCTAATATCCAGCCTGACACCACTTCAGGCCATTCCCTCAGGTCCTATCACTGGTCACGAGTGAAGAGATCACTGCCTGCCCTCCCTCTTCCCCTCATGAGGAGGTTGTGGACTTTGAATTTCTACCTAAGCCATAAAGTGATATTTCATTTACAGGCCTGACACAGATGTGATGTTTATTTACCCTACATTCATGTTCAATAATCTGAGCAACACCGTGACTTTTCTTACAAAAAGTGCTGCCTCTGCTCACTGATTTCATCCCTGCTAAGTTTTGCTTGCTGCTATCCAGGTGGATGGAACAAGCCTTTCTGGATTCAGAAAGACTCTCATTTTGGGACAAACAGACTGCTGGATCACATGCTGGTTGGGAAGGGGGGCCAAGGTAGGAGCAGGAGGGGATGTAAGGGAGAAGGGAGGAAAAGGGAGATAAGCACTGGTGGAAAAAAACCCCAGGAAATAAGTGAAGATAAGTGTGAACTCTGTCAACTTCTTCCTCTTTTCCTTTCTTCTGAGGTCCTCTCATGCTTCTCCACCATCCCTTTAGACTGACAGCTTCCTGCCTTCTCCCATTTATCTTTTCTGATTCCTTTACACTGGACTTTTTCCTCTACTTAACCTCTTACTAACTCACCCCAAACAATGGTCCCAGGAAGGCAGGAGCTGTGGGCAGTGTGGTGATACCCCTGTCAGCTGGAAGCCTCTCAAACAGGGAGCTGCAATGCAGTGCAGTGCTGCCTTCCCATTATGCACTAGGGAAAACCATGCAAAGATGGATGCTCCTGTGGAAATATTGGATATCAAAAGGGAAGAGTTTGGCATCAACACAAAGAAAGCAACAACATGCCAGTAAGTTTTTTTGTATAAAAACAAACAAATCTCTCCCATAAAAAATGGGATGCATGCCTGAATGGTAATCTCTGTGCTTTGGTGTCTGAAGCAGAGCAGCTGGGTGGTGAGAATGTAGGAAGCATTTTTAAAGCAAAAAACATGTGGTTCAGCAAAACAAAAACAGTATCCAATATACCTTCTGTTGACACTGATCTCACAAATCAACAATATGCCACTGTAGACCAAGGAAGAAGACAAATTCAGTAAGAAACAATCCCCTAGAATGTGCAGTATCTCAGTGTTTGCTCTCATCTTCTTCCTCCTGGCATTCAAGGCTTGTGACACTCTCTAGCACCAGTGCATGTCACAGCGCTGCAGTTCTGCCTTGAGAAGAGTATCTTTTGGCAGGAAACAGCTCAAATCCTGCTCCCAGTTATGCCCGTGTGAAACCAAGGTGCTGGATTTTTTCCAGCAAAGGCATAAGGATACAAGAAAACCATTTTTAAGATACAACTGATTCGAAAAAGGCCCAGATCTTATCACAGAAATCAAAATAGCGTACACTGAATCATACATGGATATGTACTTTACTTTCTGATGTGTTCCAAAAGATATATCTCACTTTGCTGCAAGCTGTATCAATGCATTAAAAAAGTCAGAGGAACTTAAACAGTGTAACAGCCTTAAGACTGATTCATGAGTTTGATCAAAAGCTTATCAATTTTATGACAAATTGCCAGTCAGTAAAATTTAATCCACAAAGTTGTATATTCTGTGATCCTTGAGTAATGCCTGATATACAAAATGAAATTTTTCAGTAGCACTTTTTCAACTATTTAATACACTTTCTTGCAGGTTTTGTTGCATTACAATATTTTTCATTGCTTTTGATCTTCAGCGGCAATGTAATATATCTTTATATGGACACCACCAAGAGATTTGCTTTGGACAGAGAGTAACTTTTTTGCTGTTATTCTGCTGGTTCCTATTAGATTCATATGCACATACATATTTAATATTTTGTATCATTGCATCTTTTTAATGTTAATTGTTGAGTAAGAACAAATAGCATTTGGGATAACTTTCCCTTTTGGTATTCCTACACTAACTAATGGGAAGAATTATCTTTAATTGTGAAGCATCACATACCCTTACAACAGTCAGCAACTAACAAACCAAATTTTGAGGTTTCTCCAAAGCTCAAAATATTTTCTTGAAGTCCCACATCATTATATCGGATGCGCAGAAGTCGTGAGGGACACATCTTTACAATGTATAGGTTGATCCTGGGTTTTTTGTTTCTCCGTCTCAGAAAGAGGTTATAGCTCTGTGCCTCAGTAAATTTAAGAGCATCTCAGCTACTTACTTAATGTATTTTGCAATAGAAAATCTGGCAGACACATGAAAAATCAAGCTTCTGCAGTAGCTAAAATCAATTGCCATCTTCTGGCATCCTACTCAGTTTTAAAGTCAATTCCTATGGAGTTTGATCTTCTCGAACAGAAACTCAGTTCAGGCTGCTGTATTTGACCCAATAATATTTAAAAAAATAAAATAGTCAAACCTCTCTTTAAGAAAAATATTGACATCACAGTGTCTTCGATTCTCTGTTGCCCTGGATCTAATTTAGTCACTAGACAAATGAAAGAATATGAGTGTTCAGAAACACTATGGACTAAAAAGTCCACTTAATACTATAAGGTCGTTGAGCTTCTGCAGCACTGCTTTATGCCAAGCTCAAGGACTGGCTTTCCTTTTAAATAGCCCTAGAAGATTCTGTTTGGAACACAGCAGAGTTAGCTGGCTGCTTAAGAAATCCCTGGAGAGGAGGGGAACATAGAGCTGCAAGACTCTGCCAAGCAATGAGCACTGCTCCAGCCCATAGCACACACCAGGAAAGCTGCCACCACCAGCAGATGAGCTTTAGAAAAATGAAATAGTTTCAATACAGGTGCCCACTCGCAGTGCCCACCTACATCTCTGGTGGGCAACATATGGCAGAGAAGAGCACATCCTGACATCTCCACTGCTTGGCACTACAGCCCTGGACAGAGACCCAGCACAGCCGAGGTGCTCCTCACACTGCTCCTACCACTGAGGCAGCAACCCCCAGCAAGGAGCAGCGCTGGCAGTAGGGAGCAACGACTTCTAAAGATCACCACAGATGTTTGCTTCAGTGCCCACAAATCAAAGTCTCTGGGGAAGCCACCAGAGTCATTAAGGGTGGCCTTAATGACAGCAGGATCCCCTCCAGGCACCAGAATTGCTCAGGGTCACAATGGCAGGAGAGGTGGCTAAATGGTACAAGAAGCTCCTATCCTGCCTACACCAGACACTTCATCCTGGGATTTATGATTGAAACCTTTTAGGTAGGACCTGATAGAGTTTGGCCATGGCTGGATCCTAGGAAAAATATAGGCACAATAGGAATCATTTATTTTAACAAACTAAAAATGTATTGTGCTTTTGGAAAGAAATTAATAAATATTATGCTTCCATGGAGTAAAAACAATATGTACCAATACATCTTCTGCCCCAACTTAGGAAATGGGTTCTCAACTCTAAAATTACATAAATGTGTTACTGGGCACAGTTTTACATGAACACAATTCCTTCTTTTATCTAATGTATTTGCAGGTAAAAACGTCACTAACTTGTGCAATAGTTCTTATATGTTTGTAATATATCTCTACCTGAAGAGCAGCGAATTATAAAAGCAATTTCTGTGTAAGATATCGGACTGCTTCAGGGGAAAAAAACAACAAACAAATCAAACAACAATACCCACAAAACAAACTTATCTCACATTTAAAACTGTTTTCCCAACTTTTTGTCCCCAAAAATGCATAACATTAGTTGTGTAAAAACTGAACCACTATATGAGGCATATTGTAAACCCTCATATAAACAATGAAGCTTTTATGGCATCCTCAGAGCAAAGAATGTCCAAATATGGCTGAGAATTAAGTACCCTGAGAATCAACTGCTCTTAATGAATTCACTGAAGTTTGTAAGTCCACATTTACCAGGAATCAGAAGAGAAATAAAGAGAAGCGAACGCGATTCAACTCATTTTCGTGTACCATTCTCTAAAGATACCGTGTTATAAACATCCTCCATATCTTGGATACTGGAGGCATCTGTTGAATCTTGGTCGCTGACTACAATTCCTACTGAAGAAAGGCTAGAAATGAAGGAGTGCATCTTTTTTGCATAAACATCCCTAATGTTAAAATAGGGTAGGTCATTGCTTTTCTCCTTGCGATCGTTGTTGCACTGGTCTGTATCGATAGCTTTTTGCTTTTGGTAGTACTTAGAAAACTTATTGAAAATAATGGTGATTGGAAGTGCTACCACCAGTATCCCACAGATAATGCAGAGGGTGCCGAGCAGCTTTCCAGCAAGTGTGACCGGATAAGTGTCCCCATAACCAACAGTGGTCATGCTGATGGTTGCCCACCACCAGCAAATAGGGATGCTCTGCAGTTCTGATGAGTCATCATCTTTCTCCACTGAGTAGACAAGCACTGAAAAAATAGAAATCCCAACTGACAAAAACAAAAGCAGAAGTCCAACTTCTTGATAGCTGTGTCTCAACGTGGCGCCCAAAGAGCGCAGTCCGACAGAGTGCCTGGCCAGTTTCAGGATGCGAAATATCCTCATTAACCGCAGGATCTGAACCACTTTCCCCATATTCTCAATATCTTCACTTTCTTCTTCCTTCGTGTCCACAGCCAGTGTGGCATAAAATGGGATAATAGAGACGAAATCAATGATGTTCAGAGGTTTCTTCCAGAACTTCTTTTGGCTTGGAGCAGTGAAGAGCCTGATCGCTAGCTCAGCAGTAAACCAGACGATGCACGTAATCTCCACAGCTTCCAGCACAGGGTCTCCAATCTCCCTGTCATTGGCATCCACCCTTTGAAATTCTGGCATGCTGTGAATGCACATGGCCACAATTGATGCCAGGACAACACTCAGGGATGACACGGCAATTAACTTGGCAGACAAGCAGTATGCCGGATTTTCCATTCTGACCCAGATCTTCTTTCTTATTTCACCAAAACACAGATTGTCAAACTTTTCTAGTTCTTTATCAAATATGGATGACTCTTCATTGGAGGAATCCATACTGTCGTTGCTCTTCTGATCCCAGTCTTTATCAGGGCCTTCTTCTTTCCGTTCTTGGTACCGATTGCTGCAGCAGGAATCAATAAACAGCTCATTTATCCCCCAGTACTCTATTTCCTGGCAGAAGGAAAAGACACATAGTTCTTCCATAACGTGAAGTTTGCCCGTATAATAAAAATTTAGAACATATCGGAACAAGGAAGGATTTCTGTCAAAGTAATATTCCTTGTCTGCCACACTATAATCATCACACAGTTCTAGAATAGCCTCTTCTGAATGGCATTTGAGAAGTTTTCCGAGTCTGGTATGGGGAAATCGGAGCAAGGTGCTTTGATCCACTGATTGCTTAAAGCCACCCACATTCAAATTTATAAGTTCTGCATCTTTGCCAGGTCTGCGGAAAAATTCACCATAAACCATTTTGGACAGATGAGTTCCACTGCTGTTGCCCAGCAAGATTACATTGAACCTGAAAAGAACAAAAGATATTGTTAGAGCATTTAATTCAGTTTTGCTCTTGTGACACATTATTTTCTCCATCTCCAGTTACCTTGAAATGCTGTAACAAAACAAACAAAAAAGAAAACTAAATGATGAATACCCTTATTCAGCATTTCACAGGTGTAGTTTTAAATCAGTTTGGTTTACAGCTTTAGCAAATTTGAAAGCAGTAGGTTCTGGTTTAAGTCTCCTTTTTACCAGGGTGAAGGAAGAATGCTGAATTCATCTGCAAGTCAGTCTCTGTTCTACTATCACACTGATATTAATAGTCATGAAATCCATGTACTTCAATGATGCAAAAAATCTTTAATTTAAAGAGAAAACTTGTCAATCAATCAAAATATTTAGGACAAAACTTTTGAGCAGGTTTCTCTCAATCACAGTTTCAGCAGAGTTGTATTAATTTATATGATGTTACAATTTACAATCCACTACTTCCAATGTTATTTGCTTAAATGTGGACTGCAATTACTTCTGTTGATATATCAATTCATTTACTTCTAGAGTAATCCACACAAGAGCATTCTGTGTTCTTGAAAACATATCAAAACTGCATTTGAATCTTTCCAACTCCTGACTTCAGAATGCTGTAGTACATATTTGGGTATCTGCACTCCCTCAGGTATTTTTCAATCTGCCTTCCTACTCACCTGAAGTGTCACAACCCTCTTACAACCTTGGTCAGTTCCAGAAGCATTTCCTGTTCTGCCACAGCATAGCTACAACCACTACAGCAATGCTGAGAAGTTGGTATTGAAGTGTCATGTCTGGAAACAGGAGCTTTCAGAGATGGAACTTCCACAGTAACTTTTCCTCAGCAACTAACTGTGGACACCTGCAGATGGACAGAAGGACGTTTAAATGTTTCCGTATTTTACTATAAATTCAGCCGAAACTGAATTCAAAAGGCAGTTATAGTTACTAGTGAGTAAGTTAACTTTTACAGAACTGCTTTCTTGCTTTCTTTCCAAGGAGAAGTTGTTGTCAAGCCAAAACTGGCAGTTCTTACACTTGCCATTAGATTATATCTAACTTCAGATCATGAGGAGAGCAAATTTTTTTGATCTCTGACACTTAAACATTAATTGATGTACACTAAGCTAATTTATTTCAATTTAATATGGAAATCAATTCATTTTAAATGTGACGAGATAGCATCAAAATTCTCCTGACCTAAGAGATGACACCATATGGTGTCATGGTCAGCATGTAGAGCTGGGGGAAGAAGAGGGAAAGTAGGGGGACACTCAGAGTGATGGTGTTTGTCTCCCCAAGCCACCATTAAATATGATGGAGCCCTGGTCTTCTGGGGATGGCTGCATACCTGCCTGCCCATGGGAAGGGGTGAATGAATTCCTTGTTTTGCTTTGCTTGTATACATGGCTTTTGCTTTACCTATTTTATCTCAACCCACAAGTTTTCTCATTTTACCCCTCTGGTTCCCTGCCCCATGCCACTGCAGGGGAGTGAGTGTGGGGCTGAGCTGCCAGCTGAGATTAAACCACCACAACATAGAAATTATTTTGCATCTTAAGATTTAGTTTGAAGGCGGGTATTTGCTAGCTGATAGAATGGTTGTAAGACACAGTTGCTCCAGGTACTTCCCAAGGCTTGAGTTTTAAGGAATCATTAAGACGTAAAATAAGAGTACTGATCTTTCCTCACAGAAGAAGGGCAGCAAGACTCATCTGATAAACATTACAACACTTCACTCATGATCTAGAGCCAAGCTCTGTTTTATAGCACTATAAATAAAAAAAAAACCATAAATCTGGACTGGGGTGACTGGAAGTCAAAGTATATTCAGACCCAAAAAACCTCTAGTTATTGATTCATTTTAGTCAATAAAATCTTCACTTTAGCAATTCATTAACAGGAGAAGGCTGGCAATGTAAGTGAGCACTATAAAAACCAGGCAAGATCTCAGACCATAGAGTCATAGAACACTAGAATGGTTAGGGTCAGAAGGGACCTCTCATTCCAACCTCCCCTGACATGGCCAGGGACACTTTCCACAAGACCAGGTGGCTCAGAGGCCCATCCAACCCAGCCTTGAACTCTTTCAGGGATGAGACATCCACAGCTTCTCTGGGCAACCTGTGCCAGTGCCTCATCACCCTCACAGTAAAGAATTTCTTCCTAATATCCAATCTAAATCTACCCTCATTCAGCTTAAAGCCATTACTCCTTGTCCTATCTGGGGGCCCTTTCTGACCGTGACAAGTAATGACAAAAACAAAGAAAGTTTTAGCCAGAAATAACTAAAGCAAGACCTTAGTGCTCAGCAAATTCTTAGTACACTAGACTGACTTACTGTTGAGACAGCAATATAAAATCATATCGATTATGCAGATGATAATATAATGGTGCCTCCATGAAATTAAACAATTGCATTGTTTAATAAATTCAGTGAGCAATAATTTACTGCTTTATTTTGAGGGTACTGTAGTCATAATTTGTTCAAGATACAGAGTGGATCTTGCTTATAAAGAACATGATCCAGAACCTGCTTAATGTATTACTACTATTAAGTGATTTTTAGGTTACAGAAAGAATGTACAGGAAAGATTCACAATAACTATGTCAAGAGGAGCTTCATCATTAGAAGAATGTCTTGTTTGACTTGCAGAGACCTTGATTCCTGAGCCATGGACCAGGACATTGTTGTACCAAGTACCATCAGAACAATTTGTGTCATTTTAACAAGTGACTCAAGCCACGGGGCAATGACCACAGATGACAACTTCTGTCTCAGCACAACGTGCTCTCTACTCAAGGAAACCCTTACACACTCGGGAAACTTTTTTCCTCAAGGGTAAAACTGTGCTCAGCTAGAAATTATGTTTTCCTGGAGTGCTCAGGCCTGTGTCATGAACATCCCAAGAACACAAAGCTACTACAAACTTTGCAAATCTCAACTTGAAGTGCAACATTAACCTCTTTGTTCTTCTGCAAATGTATATAACATAAACCGGTAACCATTCCAAATCAAACAACTCTTGCCCTGGAGAGAGTATAAGAGAGCAAATAAACACATACCAGATGTTAGTTACTTGTTTGCTTTAATTGCTTTAGTTGTTTCAGTGAGCTACTGGGTAAGAACTCATATAGAATAGAAAATGAAACAAGAAACAGAAGAAAAATGCATACTGGAAGAATGAACATTATTTTCCAAGATAATGAAAAAAACCCAGCAAATAGAAGTTCCAAATGTTAAGCTTCAGGGCTAAATAAAAACCAGTCATAAGGAAAGCTGAGTGAAAAGGATACAAACATTAGAATAAAAAACAAAACAACAGGATCTAACTCTTCCCAGTCCAATTTGGAGATGGGCTCTAGCCAGTGCTTCTGCAGTCACACATTGTTGGTGAGGCCACAGGCCCATTGTCTGGCTTGGAAGGGGAGTTGCAAATTTCTGGGCTTTTAGCACGCTGTGAAATCCCTAAAGCTCTCAAAAAGGGAGTCAGGGAGACAGCTTGCATATACAGTCCCTTTGAGACAGCTATGCCAGAGATGTATAACGTACCCCAAAGTGCTGTGGTTTCCAGCCTCTTCTGGAACAAACCACTAAGGATTTTTAGTGACCATGTGGATCCCCCTACTACACATTCATTTGTCAGCAAAGTTTCTCAGTTATGCTTTGCACAGTATCTACACAAAGTCCCTATACTCTGCAAGGTCCTACACCACCACAAGCTTCAGAACATCTTTTTTGATGTGTTGCATCTTTGAGCATGGTACCATCTTGGCTACTGGTAACTCTAGACTGGGGCGGTTTCATCTTTTGTTAGCATTAATCTGTGATTATCCAGGCACAATAGAAAGAAAGTTGAACTGGTTTACAGCTGTTGTGCTCTGCTGCTAAAAATACTCAAAGACAGCACATGCCTATAGATTTTCTACCAGTTTCCTTCATGGTTATGTTCTCTTAGCCTCACCTCTTGCTTCCTGCACAGCTGTGCTCCATGAACCTCTCAAGACTAAGTTCACATTTTAGCATGGTTTCCTCTAAGTTGAAGGAACATAAATAAAAGGGTCTAGTCCTGCTCACAGTGAAGTCACAAGGGATATAACACTGATGTGAACCCGAAAGGGCACGCAAATCTCGGTAACTCTACAAAGTATTTCCAGAGGTCAAAGTTATTTTTTCCCAGGGAATCTGATGATCTCTGTAGATTTCCACTGTAGGGTTCCCAATTCAGAAAATTCAGTTCTGAGCAAATTCCTTCTAAAGAATCTTACTCTGGCACTCAGCCATGCCCAGGAACCAGATTTTGTCTCCTAATGATGCAGACAAACACCTGGGCTCTAACTTCGGCTAATTTCCTGACAGTTAAGAGCTTCTACAAATCATCCAAGCTACACACGTGCGGCTTTTGACACCTAAGTACTTCTAAAATGCTGTGGATAACAAACCCCAACAACCTTCAGCTCAGGATCAACATTTCACTGATTTTTTAAGTGTTTAAATTTCTCCACTCATTATAGGGCAAATACTTGTCTAATGCACCACCTAAAAGTACTGTCTACACTTTCTGACTCACTGAGCAGAGAAAAACATTTAAATGCATATATAATTTACTTGATCAATCACAATTAGGGATTTGACTGAAATCCAGTTAGCATGATTTAAGCTGTTTTCTGTCAGCTGGGCAGTAATAACTGCTTTGGCACACATAATTAAGCCAGGAAAAATGTAAGGTAATACTACTTGGCACAGCCTCTTTCACTGTGATATAGGCTGTAACATTCAACTCTCCTTTGTAATACTTGACACAGTTAAGTTAATTGTAAAGTCATTCACAGGCTATGGAGGCAGAGGTTAACTTTAAAAAGTCATCTAGCACAAATAGCAAGACCATCTGAAGAAACCACTCTGTGGTTATGGACATTCTGTGAGGCAAAGAGGATAAACTCAGCAGCTAAATTATTTTCTCAGCTGTAATTTGTTTTTTTGTATTCCATTGGCAGTATCTTCCTTTATGCAGCATATTGCATTAAAATGCCATGAAAATAATAGAATTATGCAACTACATTTCTTTTAAAATGGATTCAATACAACCTCCCAGAAGACCTCAGGTAAATAAAGTTTGAGTTGAAATATCCAGGCCAAATTTTGTTCTGATGTTACTCCCTTGTAATCCTGTTTGGCTATGTTCACCCCAGTACAATTCTACTGTCACCAGGCTGTTTTAGATACTGAGCTTTTGCCAAATGTTTGTGCAGCTTTGCAATACAATGAAGATCAGAAAGAGATGATCATCATTTGGAAACAGCAATAGCTGCTAGAAACACTGCTGACATTCAAATCTAAAATTATCTAAATATTTGCACCTGTGGAAAAATTATCTTCAAATATAGGGGTTAAAAAAAAACCCAAAACACCTCCTCCGAAAGACTGATAAGGAAGAAATGAAGCTGTTACAACTGAGAGTAAAAGACCACGAGCAAGAATAGAAGAACAAGCACCTGCAGCCCCTGGTTCACACCACTTATCTAAGGCACAGGTTTTCGGGGGTGAATCACCAGAGGTGGGGTCCATCTCTGCCCTGATTAGATAAGCAGCCTGTATGAGTAGTGCCATAAGGTGTGTAACTTCCATGACACCAATACAAGGTAAAATAAATCCTCCCAAAGTGAAATTCTGCTACTTCTGCTGTGAGGATGGTGGTGAGGACAGAGTACATGCCAAGGGTTGGGTATGAGAAGGGGGCAAGGGAAAACACACCAGTTGTAGCCTCCACATGACAGAAGCTCTTTGGGAATGCAGTCTGTGATCTGAATTACTTTCTCATATACATAAAGAACAAGTAGCAACATCTAATACAACCCTGTTATCAGAATGTCACCTTGTGAAATGATTAAAGTGAAAAAAAAGAAAAAAAAGTTATTCTCTCTCTGACTTGAAAAGCCCCTGGAGATAACACATGTTATGCGAGTTAACAAGGCTTGCACCTTGCAATGTTCCCAAAGGCTCTGCAATTTATATTCTGTTCATATAAATTAAAAGATCATTATCCACAGCTAAGTGGAAGTGACAGATTAAAGTGTGCTTGCTTGAAAACCTCCCCGTAAATCCCCCCCACTTAAGCACAGTTGAATGCTGCAGTTACAATACCTGTTCCACAGACAGCTGACCACATTAAGCACTTCTTTGAGCTGTATGGTCCCAATGGCTGAAGTTCACAGAAATACTTGAGAAGATACCAAAGACATTGCAGGCCAGCATTGCTGTGGTTTGATGATAAAAGAAATTGTTCCTCTCCAGTTTATTTTGGCAATAATCTTGTTTGACAGGTCATCTTAATGGCACCCATCACGACTAAAGCTTCAAAACATGAAGTACTATCTGAAGTGGACATTGTAACTTGTAGGTCTAGGTATCTCTGCAGTGAGGGCAATTTCTATGGATCACTTCCCCAAAGTAATATTTTGTACCTCATTTTCCACTGAGTTCCCCATTGTTTCAAGTACTTCTCCAGTGATCACAATGAACATAAAATCCTATTGTTACACTTACTGGGGTAATTTGTGATACCACTGGTTGTCAAAAACAACTGATACATGATCCCAACATCAGACACTTCCATATAGATAAAAATGATGCAGTATAAAAATATATCAATATACTTCTTAAAAATAATTCTGCATTCTCCCTTCATCGATAAGATTAGAATCTAAGAAGATCCTTGGTGAAACTGTAATTCACTTATAGAGGTAGTTTGGTTTTGAAAGGTTACCTACCTAAGCAAGTAAAATGATGCAGATACCCAGACACAGAGAGCAGTGTCCCTGAAGTCACACAGCAGATCAGCTGCCTGCAAACAAGCCCACATCCCTCTCACACCATTACCCACTTCACAGTCTCCTCAATAGCTATCCATACCACTCCAGGTACGGGTACCCTCAGACATCTGGGTTCAGAGCCAGCAGTAAAATACATTCTGACAGAGCAGTCCTACAGCAGCTAATTTAAAAAAAAATGAAAAAAACCCACATATTTATCTAGCATAGAAAATCTAAATACCATTCCTGCATTTACAGTGCCGTTTCAATGTCCATGGTTGTATTGAGGGGCTATGATGGCAGAGGTGAGAAACTGCCCCATCTATCCTACCACAACTACTCCAGGCCTAACACAGAGGGATGAACAATTAGACATGGTATATTTTCTCTAATATACAGGTCCATGAACCATTGAAGACTTTCCTAAGTTTTTAAGGAGAGTGTTAATGTCTCACAAGCCTCTGCACAGTGGCAAATTATACCCACATTGAGCCATAACTCTTCCCTGTTTAGGAAAGTAATGCAGACCTTGGTGCAATTCAGGATATTCTTATCTCTTGTGGAAGGGGTACAGAGTGTTAAAATTAAGATTTAACTCACTGCCAAGAAGACTGATCTGATACTCAAAATTTTCCATTCATTTGTCCATCTACATTTCCTGATTGCGAAGTAAAACTAGTTATTCTCATTTCTCACTTTGGACTCTGAGGAACTGTCCTCCAATTCCTAGTACAGATGGCAGAACTGTTGATCATTTCTGCTCCCAGATCATCTCTTCCCACTTCTTATCTCTGTTTTTCTTTTTTCCATTTTTGGAAGCAAGGTAATATTTTTAAAGGACACAAAGTCCAATCACAACAGTCAGTTTTGCTGGGTGAAAAAGTTGTTCTGAAGAATGTAAAATCTATGCACCCCATGAAATAGGATTCTTCCTCCTTAAACTGGGAAGAGACATATGAACATAAACACCAGGATTATGTTGTAACACATTATAGCAGAAAAAACTCTTAGGAGACCTGAATCAGTCCTACCTTTGCTACCAGCCACACCTTTACTAGCAGCAGCTACAGGAGCAGAAGAGCCAAAAAGGCAATTCAGCTGCAGAGCACAGGGCTAAACCATTCACCTGGCTACACATAACTTTTGAATCCATTACAGCTTTATTCTGCAAAGTCCTGGCTTTGGAATAAGCTGCTTGAAAAAAAAATCTCTGCCCACAATACTGTTCTGGATGTACCTCAGCCCATTTGTTGGGGTTTTTTTTATTCATTTAAATAAGGTGCTTACATTAGTAATATACTATTGAATACAGAAAACAGGTTTAGAATGGACCTTGAAGAGTAATACAATTCAATTCCTCCCCCACCTCAAGGCAGGATCAGCTACTTCTAGACAAATTTGGCAGATGTTTATTTAATGTCCCATGATAAAGCCTCTCCAGAGAGGTTGTGGAATCTGGTCCAGTGTTTGAATGCCCTTGTTCTCTCAAAATTATTTTCCTAACATCTACTTAAGCATACTGTGCTGCAGTTCAGGCCCATGGATGTGTACATTTAGAGCAGATTTGGAATGGGATGCAGTCACTGAGGATGGGCAGCAGAAACAGGCTATCTACAAATTCTCCACAACATTTCAGTTCCTTCCTTTGCTATATATGTAATTTTACTTGGCAGTCTGAGTAGATAAAGTTACATTGTATTTATTTTTTTATGTTTTGGAAAAATTCTATTAATTTCAGACATAAACAAAGGTTTTCTTTACCACAGTGAAGTTCTCCAAGATATTCAGAGTCTCTCAGGCAACAAGAACACAAGCAATTATTGTGGATATTTTGAGTGAAACCTTTAACTGAAAATATGTAAAAATATTTGTGTTTGCAGCATGTTAATCTCACTAAAGGAGTCTGTGTTGTTCAATATAAATCCTCTTGACCCAAGACAACTCTGCAGCAGAGCTCCAAATCTCACATCCAAGGTCTGCAGTCTGCTGTGGTCCAACATTCACTTTCAAAGCATCCAAGCAACTTTTACAATGTGCTAGTATGCATGACATGAGGCCACAGGCTAAGGAAGGGTATGTGGAGGTTGCTGGAGAAAATATCTGCAAGAGACATACAGTTCAGAGCCATGGTGCAAACCTTGCTCACATGCAGGCCTCCAGAAGCCTCCAATTCTTGGAGCACTCAGATTCTGGTACATGCTCACTGCTCCTACACTGGACACTTTAGTTACACTACTCCTCTTGACTTTCCAGGTAGCATCACAAACTAATGTGTGGTGAAAAGATCCTTTGGAGGTCATCTTGTCCCACCCAGTGTTCAAAGCTGGTTCAGTTAAAAAAGGCTGTTCAGGGCCAAATGATTTTTTTAACATCTCCAAAGTTTCCCAAACTCCCTGGTAACATGGTTCAGCCAGCCCCTCTTACAGTGAAAATATTTCTCCTAGAGCCTAGTTAGACACTCTTTCGTTCCTGTTTGGGTTCAGTGACCCCTTCTGTGGACCTGCTGGCTACAGCCTTGCTAATAAAGTCCAGGATGTAGCTGGCCTTCACTGTGAGGGCACAATGCTCACTTGTGTCCTACATGCTGCCCACCACAATGCCCATGTCCTTTCTACAGAGCTGCTCTCCATTCAATCAGCCCCCCAAACTGTCGCACTGGGGCTACTTCATTCCAGATGGAGTTTTTCCAGGATGCTGACAGCCCTTTTAACAGCATCCCATCAGTGTATCAGTGTATTATTAGCCATCTCAGTCCTTAAAAAACAAAGGTATTTTCCCTATTTATTTCAACTTGGCTGTCCCCACAAAGCATTCAGCAGAAAGGATATTTGCCAGAAAATGTGTGAAGCGAGTACATGACAGGCTAAGATACAGAATTGCATCACTGCACCACTGTTCAGTTGAATATTCATAGAAGAAGCTGAGGCATTGTCTTTGCACACAAAAAGGAACAGCCAGCAAATAAGTTTTTTCACAAAATAATCAGTCCTAACCAGTACAATTCATTTCAGCACCTGTCAGTATTATTACCCACTGTTCTTCCAGGAAGTGTTGAGTAGACACCATCACCTGGATTTACAATTGCAGAGTAATACCACACATTGGCACAATTTCTAAGGTACTGGAGGTGCTATGTGTGTGGGCTGGATTCTGGCTAATACATGTTTGCACATTCCATAACAATACAGCCATTTAATCAACTCAATGTCAGACCTCATAAAATTACTCTGGTGCAATTTTTGCTATTGTCTTCCAATGACAGAAAGTTTGGAACAGATATAAAGCCCAATCAGATTAGAAGAAATTTCAGAAGTCAGAATCCAGCCCTTTCTTTCCTTCCTTCTCCAACCTTATTTTTACAAATATATTGTTCTAATGTTTAAGAATGTTCTAATGACCCACACAAAAGTCCAGAGAGGAAAAATGAAGGAGTGTGGCTGCATAAATCCAATCCCACAAAATTAGCAGATGTTTTGTGGAAGACTTTAACAGGACAAGGGATTTCTTAGATTTTTGCCTGGGCTAAACTTCAGCTAGATAGATTAATAAACTCCCACAACGAGTCCCAAGGATTTTGAAGGCACCACATATCAAGAGGTCCAAATAAAGATCTGAGATCCTGACTACATGTCTTCCAAGAAAGAATTAGAGTTAATTAAGCATATGCAGTGCACTGGAAGAAACTATGAGCAATACATATTTGGGTGTAGTTGGTAGATTCGCTTTATAAGCTGCTGCTTGAAGCAAAGTACCACTGAACATCACTGTAAGCAAAAACTTGTTTGGTCTTACGGCTAGTGCTAATTTACAACTCTATAGAAAAAAAAGAATATAATTGAAATTATATTTTTTTTTCTGTCTACTTTTGAATGAAGTACTTCAGTATGTGCTCAGTAAAACTCTGGAGAGAAAAACAACAACTTCTGCCTCTCACTTCATTTGTGAAGCAGTTTTCCCACAGTCCCCAGACTTTCTATCCGAATACGTAAACGCTTGATATCATCTGAAATCAGTAATATTTGTCACTAAAAGAAACATGTCTGATTGCCTAAGACCCAAGTCTCAGGGCCAGGAACTTTTAGAGGTGCCAGCTGAGACTTGGTCCAAATTTTTCAGAGACTGAGTCCAAAGTTTTCAGATAGAGTTGAATACACACAAGCAAAAGGAGTCTTTTCAAGTCACATTGGACTTCTTACAAGCTAATGACTAAAACTGTGCTTGAGTATTGCCTTAAACTGGGGCTTTTGCTTAGCTCCAAAGTGATAGCTTAAGAAGGCTGAAACACATCTCCTGCCTCTAGCAGTTACAGAAGACCTCAGAAAAGGCTGCCTTCACAGTCAGGAAATGGATGAAGCATCCCAGAGACCCAGGAACAAGCACTTCACCTAGCAGCAAGTGCCCGCAGATTAAGCTTTTCTCATTTTCAAGATTCACAGGTTTCAATGTGAATCCACAATAACTCTTATTTGAGCACCAAACATATTATGAGCTAATTTGTCCTTTCTTTTGTTCTTTGCTGTCATCATAAAAAATCAAAGTGGGAAAAACTTCTCTCTGCCTGGCCTAACATACAGCAAACTGTAAAACAAAATCATGGCTCCCTGAAAAGGACAGCTTACAATGAGAACATAAACAACATTACTGTTTCCAGACTAATAGAACTGAGCTAAAATATCATCAAGAACTCATTCTATTCCCCTTGTCCAGCTCAAGCTTTTACCAATTTCATGGGTGAATTAAGAGCAGTATTGATCCATGCTGGCTGTCCTTTTCAGAGCAAACATTGCACTGGAAAGGAAGACACACAGATCTTAGCTTAAGAAGAATATACAAGGCAGCATCATGTTCAGAAGCTTATTCAAGGGAAAAGGTGTCTGCCCCTAAAATGTCATGCTGAAACCATCATTCACTGCTTGTCACTAGCTACAGCTAAACTATGGAGGACTGATTTACATTTGTGCTGCAGTAATGAGTGAGCTGTTTTCAAAATGAAAACCTAACTTATGGCTCTATTTGCTCTTCTCTCAACTGGCAGTAAATGGAGTTCATAAAATTACAATGCAGCTTTGGAATTGTAATCTAATTAAATCAGCAGTAACTGATTGAAATAACTGAAGAATTTTATCTATATATATAATATAGCCTTCAATAAAAAGGAGTCTTCTTTGGGACATACCCAGTCTTCCACCACCCCTGTTTTAACCATACTGATTGACAGCAATTGTCCACAAAATTGATATTGTAGATTTATAGTTGCATCTCACAAACCATAAGCTTGATTCTTCTCTCACTGAAGTCAAGAGTGAGAACCCCCTTGCTCTCTGTAACACACCCCACTGTGGTACCAAGAAGGTTCTAGAGCTGCAGCCTTCACAGCAGTTTACACTGCTGGAAGCAGCAACAGCTCTTGTCTGCTGAAGGACAGGAGGTAGAAGAGAAGCAAGGAGCACAGCAGAGAAATCAGAAGTGCTTCCAATTTTTATGAAACTACCCAGGCTGTGTCTTAACTCCTCCATGCAAATCAAAGCTGTCATAGATTTTTCCTGAGTTGGTTATCTTCCTCCCCTCCTATCCCCTCCCTCTGCCTGTACTTACATGAACATCAGCAATCAATTTGTTAGGCTCAAAGAACAAAAAACAGAAATATGAAATGCCTCCTATATGGGGCAGACAATTGCCAATACTAAGTTTTACAAGATTGACATACAAGATAGTTTTTGTCCATAAATCTCATAGCACTTTATCAACTTGTAAATGCTGTGAGGCAGATGCCTTGAGCTCCATGCTTTGGAAGCCGAACCTGAGATTTGAGATGTGACCTTTTCAATGTCATGTAGCAGGTCAACATGTTCTACTTCAACATTCCCAAGTTCATGAAGTCTCTATCTTTGCTTTTAGTGAGAACTAAAAGAGAAGGCAAGCAATCCTCTGCACAGGTTGAGCTCTGAGCCTGTCATTAGAGTAGCACTGGGCTAGAATGATTAAACACATGGAAGAATTAACCAGTTTTTAAGATATCAGTTGGCATCTGAACTGCCTGTCCAAGCTGATCAACAAAGGTCAAAAATGTAGAAAAGGAAGAAAAAGGGGGAAGAAAATTCTGGCTCAGCTCATAAATAACCTATCCTCCTCTCCTTAAACCAGCTACACTCCATTTTGTCCATGTGGCCTTTGCTGGTTTTTAGTGGCAGGCTGGTAAGAACAAAAAATTTCAAAAATAAGGAAAAAAGAGAAATTAATTTCTTACCCCAATACAGTCCTGTTCAGAGCACACACAGCTCCAGCTGCACAGGTGTGCCTCCAGAGCACTCACACAGCACACCACCTCACAGGGCAAGAAGAGACAACTGCATCTCTTGCTGCTGCTGGCAAAGGGGAGGATGGTGCCAGGCTGCCCATCTGCCACTTTCTGCACGTGGATTGATTCTGGATTCACAATCCAGCAGCTCTCCCTGCCCAAGATCAACTTTTAAGACACAAACCTACCTGGAGGAGATGGCAACAGACACTGAGCAAGCCGAGGTCTGGCTGATGTCTGCAGCCAGGGCACGTGGCTACTCTGAACAAAAGGGAGTCAGAAGGGCTGAGCCGCAGTGGCCTCCCCTGGAACCCCCTCCCAGAAATTCCTCAGCAGGTATGAGAGCTGGTAAACCAAGACCTCTCACCTCAGTCCCCACTCACCTGGCAGGGATGGGAAGGCAATATGGATAAGACACCTTAGTGTGAAGGGCAAGAAGATGAGCTGGAGAGTTCGTGGATAAAAGGATGGAGAACAGAAATTTCTGCTATGACCAAGGACATCAGGAATATCCAGCAGACAGACATCAGTGATGGAAACGATTTAGACAGGGCAAAATGAGTGAATCCTTCCATGAAACTTTGTATCAACATTACCAGCACACCATGTTTACTCCAGACTTACCCCAGCTCCTTGCTGAACAGTGCATGGAAATCAGGGTCTCAGGCTTTACCCGTAACACAGCAAATGGCCCAAAATCCACGGCAAACACGCAGAACAAGAACAGTGACCACAATGGGACTTCTAATATAAATGATAAAGCTCATCTTCCCAGAAGACAGATGTGTCTTGAAAATTACTGTGGAATGAGCTCCCTCAGAAACTAAGGACCAGCATGGTCAACACCATCTCCCTCTGCAAGAAAGATAAATATTCTAGAAGTCATCTATTCTAAAACAGAATGAAAAACAAAAAAAAAACATTACAAGCAACTGCCACAGACAGAACTCCCTTGCAAGAAAAATGAGCCAGTTATCCACAAATGACAGATGACAGCAGTTTAACACACTGCGTTAGGACTTCAGGTACATTATGAATGAGACAAGACGAGCAGAACACATTCACATAAAATAGAAAGTACAGTATTAAGGAAAGAAGCATCAGTAAAATATGTGAAAGTGAAAAAGATCAGAAGGAAATGAGGTACTTAAAAGAAAAAATGGTAAAGAATGGAGCAACATACTGAGGTAGTACCTCGAAGCAGACGATCCCCTGGCATTAACTGGTGCAGAACCATTATCTGGAACAGGTCAAGGACAGTTTCTGTCAGCTGAGGATTTGGTCCTCCACACAGAACCAGGCAATGGCAATGACAGCATCCTGCCTGGTTATCTGGGGGTGCTTTCCCCTCAGAAAGTAAAGAGGCAACAGGAAGAAAATAAGATGATGTCATAAATTAAAAGGCAAGGCTTAACAGAAATAAAAAAATAGACGAAAAGTGAGAAATAAAAACAAAGGGATGGGGCAAAGGCAAGATAAAAAGAAAATATCCACAGATTAGTGGAATATATTTTATTTATTCATGAGCTCTGTTTTATTATGTGTCCTTGGCAGATGTCCCACAACTGAAAATTTGCAAGGCAGAGAATGACGCGAGTTTAGAGACTTGAGCCTTGTTTCTAGTCATTAGCGTTAGGCAGATCTTAATATATGTGCCCCAATAGAAGTAAACAAGTTCCTTAAATCAAGAGCCTTTGGACAGGAGACATGCTGCAAACAAATGGGCTTAGACAGGGACTCCAGGAGATAGGACAGAAAGCATGATCTCAACCTGTTTTCAAGTAACCAAGCTGAAGGTCAGGCTGCTAGTAAGGATATTGCCCAACAGGATATGGTCTGCTTCTGCCTTTGACCCTGACTCACACTATACGGTCTTTCACATGCCCTCCTTGTTAAGCAGCACTTATTTCACCTGAGAGCATGTGGGCTCAGCTTGCCCAGCTGGCAGGGATGGGGATGCCAACAGCAGGCAGCCACGGGAGTGGTGGCAGCAGTCTCTGGAGTGATCCCAGCACGGAGGCAGGACACGTGTCCAACACCAGCCAGGCTGGGGGCTCATCCAGAACAAAAAGCACACCTCTGGCAGATGCACCAGTGCAGAGTGGGGAAAGCCCGGCTTCCTCCACTCTGCATGCAGGTTTAAGGTGCCTCTGCAGCTCAGCTCAGTCACTGCTGAACCTTGTTTTGCATTGAGGCTGAATGGTCTGAGTGTTAGTAGTTGATTTTACCCCGCCTATGGATGTAATTGCACAACTAAGGTGATACTGGTGGCTAAATACTGATTTATCATCTTTTCAGGTTTAAGGTGGTTTTATTTGCCTTGCCCTGGAAAAGTTGCTAAGACCTAGAGAGGATGAGCAAAGAACTGCTTCTCCTTCAGGAGCTCTCTGTTTCTACAAAGGACATTTTAGTAAAACATCTGACCTCACCTGTCCCAGGAATAATGCTAGGGATCACACTGGACTTTGCATCAGCTCAGCTGAAAGCTGTTCATTGATTTTCTTTTGCCCACACTCACAAACAGGAAGTTGAAGGGCTGCTACAATTTCTGTGGGTTGCCTTAGTGCTGAGACAGGTAAGAAGACAGACATTTATAGACAAGGAAGAAGGTCTCTAAAAAAAGAGCTTTAATGTCCTCTGCTATGAATACATATAGATTTATTCTTTTTTAATTGCAAAACCCACTTAAACAAATCTGTCCAGACTGTATAAAGCAGATCTAACAGACAAGTAAAGAACTGTGATTTAAGAAATCTGATATTATTTCTGGACTTTCCCCATACTTTAATTCCTGAAATCAAAAAAAAACCCTAATGATACTGCACCTCTTTTTAAAAAGAATTATTTTGAAATCTACATCTAAGAAGCACCCTTGTAAAAGCTAGTTATGATTACTGTCAAAAATTCTTTTATCATCATTTAGCTACCTACCTATATTCAAATAATTTACACAATTTCAGAACATAAAATCATTTTTGTCTATCCACAGTGCTATCTCAGCAGAAATTTAGATACAGAAACTAAAAAATTCCTTCCTTATAAGCCAGTTGTCTTTCATTCCCGCAAATGATTACTGGTTTCAACACTGCTGCAATGGGCAGCTTCCCCCCATCAGCAGATATTAAATATACCTTGCAAAGTTGAAAAGCCACCTCTACTTCATGGCTTAGGATATCAACTCAGATCAAATCCTACTAAAACTGTAGGTGATTTAACCCTAACTGATTAGAAGAGAGAAGGATTTTGGGAAATGCTGCAGGTGTGACTGAGGAAAGCAAGAATGAGTGGTCCAGGACATGTCTCTGAAAATGAGATCTGCCCAAGGTGTCCCAAGTCAGACACTCAGAACTTGATTCACACATCCCCTCTGAAACTCCCGGCTCCTGTAAAAAAGGTATTTTTGCTCCCTCTGTCCCCTTAGGACGGTAGCCTGAGTGCCTTATGCCATCTATTGGCCTAGACAAGCGACAGGCGCTCGGAGAACTTTAATTCTGGGAAAGCAACTGTGTTAAAAGGAATCTGTCCGTAGATCTGTAAATTCCGCTAATGGAATCAATACACTGCCGCTGCTCAGATCTTGAGGTCTACCTTGCCCAGCAGACACACTGAGTTCAGCTCTCAGAATAACCAGCAGCTGTGCTTTGCATTAGGCAAATGAAAAATAGTACTGACACAGAGCAATCTCGCAGGCAAGAAAACCCAGAAAATAAGCAGAGAGAATTTTCACTGTCCTACAGATGCACATAACGAAAGTAATTTATAAAAAGAGAAAGCTCCTTCAAAATCCACCTGGTTCTAAAATCTAGTTAACTATCCCCAACTTAGTGAAGTCTACTTTAAATCGGACACGCAGAGTGAAGAAACTTCTCCCACATTTCCGTAGCCACAGAGGCTACTGTAGCCATCCACGGCTGCTTAAATTTAGTTTACTTTTTAATCTAAACGAGTTTCTAAAAGACAAGGCAGAGCTCTGCAATGAGAAAGGAGTCAGAGGCATCGCTATTGATCCGCTCCCGCACAGGCCACCACAAAGCAGCCGCGGAGAGCTCGGCAGGACGCGGCCGCTCCGAGGGCCAGAGCGGTGCCCGCGCCCCCGCCCCCGCTCCGGAGTCGCCTCCCTTCGGGGAGCGGAGAGCAGCTGCACGTCCCGAGCCGGACAGGTCAGGGCAAGACTTCGGCGGGGCAGCGAAGCCCGCAGAGGCTCTCCCTGCCCCAGGCGGCATCCCCTGCACCCCCTCTTCTTCCTCCTCCTCCTCCCCCGACTGTTTGTCCCGCAAAACGCAAGGAGAAGACACCGCACCTCCGGCACCGCGCCGGACTCCGCGCCGTCCCCGCCGAGCCGCGCAGCCGCTCCCCCGGGGCCGCCCCGCC
>VXAZ01007517.1:1415843-1483899 GCA_013399875.1 Gymnorhina tibicen
GTGGGAGGGAACGCAGGCGCGCAGGCGGGCTTAGGCGAGTCCCCTCCCCGGCCCCGGGCATCCCCCGGCCCCGCGCCCCGCTGCCGTCCCGGCGCAAAGCGGGCCGGGCGCTGCCTCCGCCCGTGGGGTCCCGCAGCGCCCTCGGGGGTCCCCGCACCGCTCCCCGTGGTTCCGCACCGTGCCAGAGCGCTGTCGCCTTGCCTCCGGGGGGCACCGCTCCGCTCATGCCCGGGCGGTCAGCGTTCCCCACGAGTCCCGCTCCACGCCCCGGGGATGCTGCTCCGTGGCTGCAGGAGATCCCGCCCCCAAGGTTCCCCTTCTCTCCCGCAGAGTTCCCACGCTTTGCCTGTCGGTCCCGCACAGCACCCGCGGCGTCTCGCCCCGCTCAGTTCCGTCGGGCAGTACCGCAGCCCCCCGGATCCCGTGCCCGGAGCAAGCGAGGGGACCTGGCTGGGCCGCTCCCTCGCGTAGCCACCTACCAGGCACCCCCAGGTAGTCCCCGCTCTCCCGGGGGTCGGGGAAGGCGCGGGAGGGGGGCAGCCCGTCCGGAGGGGCGATGCTGCCTGGGCGGAGTGGGCTGGGGCGGCCGCCTCCCGGCCAGGGCTGCGGCAGTGCCGCGGAGCGAGTGCTGCCCCTGCCGCCCTGCCCGCACTCTGGGCTGCGGGGCTCTCGCCGTCCCGCTTTTGTGCGGGGCCAGCACTGCGCGGAGTTGTCAGCGCGGAGGGATTGATCTGCCATTGATTCCCAGCGCCGCTCTGCTGAAGTGGCACATATGCGGCTTGATTTGCTGGCGGTACAGCCTGAGATGCGGAGTGTCCCCCGCACGCTGCAGAGGGAAGTAATTTGTTTTCGGTGTTATGCCCCAGAGTAGTTGCCGGGCTGTGTCAGGGCTCAGTTCTGCCCGAGTTAAAGGCAGAGGGCAGTGGGAAGCCAGGCCAGCTCCCAAAGCACAGCTGCGACAGCCTTCGACGATTAAACATTTTGTCTGTTTCAGTGGTGTCGTTTTGTAAATTGCCGAGAGTGAACGTGGAGGTTTATTCCTTCATTACAAATTTTTACACAATGTATTTTCCGCACTTTTGCCAAACTTTTCAAAACTTTTCACTTAGAAAAAGTACTCTAAAACATCATCATCATCATCATAACCAACTGCAGGATTAGGGGGGAAAAAATTTGGTTTTTAACTATTTCTGCCAATTTTTTTCCTAATCAATTTTATCTTGAAAAAAAATCTTGCACAAATATTTGCATAAAATTCTTCTCTGATTTGGGGGGAGATGTATTTGTGGTGGTTGTTTTTAGAATTCATTACGTATTTTAAGAAGAAGAATTCAATGGCCTCTTGCTTTTGAGGCAACACAAATACTTATTATGCTGTTGTGTTCTTGGTAATAATATTTTAGTCTTAAAGGAGTCCTCAGTTGTGAAGACTGAGGAGAGAGAGGATCCTAAGAGAATACATTTCTCTCTGATTTTGTTTACTGTTATTCCCTTAGGATAATATTGCTGTACAGAAAGGAGTCTTTTTATTACGTGCTATGGTGTATAATAGCATTAATAAATTAAATTTTTATTACATTTCTCGTTCATTAATCACAGAAGTTTTAATCACAGCAGAATATGTCTTGTCCAGGTATTACATCAACCCTTCAATGTTGTGCACAGCAATATGCATTTATGCTACACATCTTTTTCAAAAACTGTAATTAACCAGGAGTACAGAATGACATTTAGTTACAGAAAGTTTGTGAGAAAGCCATGCACTGAGTGCAAAGTGAGCTCCTCAGAACTGTTCAAATACAAGAATGTGAACAGAATACTTCCTGAAGATGAATGAGGTCGTCTTAGTGGGTCATTTGGAGATTTCAGCATAAAATTTGAAAGATCCTGCAGAAATATTGTTACTGACGTTTGGAAATGATACTGCAGCACAGCAGCCCATCAGATGGTTACACAACCTCAGTCATCAGAGGCAAGAATGTGAGATGCTAAAAATTGCCCAGGAAGGTGAGCTGCGTATGTCTGGGCAGCAAGGACACACACATTTCTGTAGGCAAGGACAAGGATACACAGTGACATCTGTAGTGACAGAGGGGGAAATGGTAGGCTTATTGCCTATGTCAACATGCCTGGTGACACTGGTGACTGTCCTCAGTGCCTATTGTGGGCACTGGATGTCCCATGGTGCTGCTCTGCCTGGTAAGGAGGGCAGAAACATGCTGTCTTGGCTTCTCATCAAGCCTGTCGAGCTGCAATCTGCATTATCATAACTTAGAGCTCCTTACATCAGCATGATCTTGCATTGCTCTTTTCTAAACAACAGACCCAGTCCCCTGAGGGCAGCACATTTAGAAAAGCCAGTTCTCTCCTCCCAGTGTTCTGCAGACCCAGGCACCTTCTCTATTTTATCTGCATCAAGAACTATCACAAGACATAGGAATTGCATTTATTTTTGTATTTGATGCATCATGGTTTGTTTTCACATAAACAGTGTCTGAGCACTGAGATGTTTGAAGAAACATTTTCTCTTTTCAAAGCAGTTTTTCACATGCTTCCTCTAAAACACAGCAACTCCCCTAAGCCATGATCATGCTTTTACATGGAGGGCTGACTTGTGTTTTTTTGGCAGGTTTTAGCAACTTCATTTTAAAACATGCCCTGGAATTTGTTTGACTCAATCATCTGGGAAAGGGGAGAGATCATTTCTATCTTCCTGATGCAGAAAAACTCATTGGTGGCTGTTTATGGTGGGCATGAGCCTAGTTCCTGGCAGTGAGGAAAAGAGTTGAAAGCTAAGCTATAACACCATCATCTTCATTGCACTGCAGTGGTTTATAATATTGCAAAATGGTGTTAGCTGTTGCTTACCAGCTTAAAAGGATTGTGAGACAAAGACTGTTAGGAAAAGTGGCATATACAAGGTTGGCTTGTAGTATCTTGTGCTCTGGACAAGGGTCAACCAGGAATATTTGTATTTGGGAACAAACCATTACGAAGTGTCCAGATTAGTCTTTAAAAATATTAACTCCTTCAAAGTTGCTGGTAATAAGTTAACTCAAGACAAAACTGTTGTTTTAAATTCCTCTTTAGATAAGATTTTCACCAGTGGAGCGAATGGAGTGAGAAGCTGGAATGAATGAACATATGGCTACACCAGAAGGGATTGTGATCCCCATAAAATGGCTTACATCCCTTTTATGGCTCTTTAAGGCACACAGTGGGCCTATCCAAAGTCAAGCTGCCACTGGCTAATCTAAACTGAAAACAACAATGCCCTGCCTGACCACTGTTGTGCATGTGTTTGTTATGTTTGTGTAACATTTCCATCCCTAGGGGCTGGCCATTATCCTCCCTATTTGTTTTCTTCCCTGAACTGCCTTCATCCAACCAAATTCTGTCAGCAGTTACACAAGGGGGACCCTATTAAAGGCAAATGGACTCAATGCTCTTCCTGAAGAAATGTTCATAATTTAAACTGCACAGCTGTGGGACAAATTTAGAGTAACTCTGCCTCAGGTACTTTCTTGAGGAAAAAAGGAAAAAAAAAGGTGATTAGAATGGCAACTCTCCTGTCAGTGAGAGCTGAATCTGCTCTAACTTTGCCTGCTGCAATCCCACCCATTGCAACCTGCAAGAGGGCACATGGGACAGGGTCTGCAACACCACTTGCAGCCCCTGCAGTGCTTGCTGGTGACCATCCATGACCACCACAGCAGCCAGCACAGGGGTTTCCACTTGCTGCACAAAAACACATACAAATCATGGCTTTTCACACTCCCACTGAGTTACATGTGCCTCAGTGCAGGACTCTAGGTTTCATTTGCAGCCTGGCTGGATGAAAACTCTCTCATTCAATTGAGTTTTACAGGGGGTTTGCACTACTTCCAAAAGCTCAGTCCTTCCTCTCATACAAATCAGAGGAACTACCTTTGCAGTGTTATGTTTTTGCATTGTCACGGGTGAGAGGTAGATTGGAAACTGAGCCCTCTTGTACTTGCTTTTGTACTCCAGACCTGGGGACTGTCTTATGCTCTTTTGATTTAAGGAAGTCAATGGGAGTTTTCAATTATTTTTATTCAGTTCAAGAAAATAAACTTTATCTGTGAATGGCAGGGCCTCTCCTTAATTATCCTGAGAAAATAACTTCATGTAATGCAACAGAGTGCCTTCAATTCACTACATAGAATATTTCTAAAATAAAAATTATTACCAGAAGAAAGTCAAAGGGTTTTAAAGGGTAGTGAGGCAGCATAATCCAGTAACTTCAGGAAACACTGCATCTGCTGCAGAGCCAGGAACAGAACTTAGAGCTCTTGAGGTTTTTTTACTATTTTTTAATGCTGAGTTTGGTAGTAAAGTATGAATAGTCAGAGGAGAATACTGCATTTGAATTTAAAAGCATCTGCAAATGTTGCTAGGAATATGTGAACCATAACAGATCTTCAATTAAGCAGAAGGTAAGAAATTTATCAGTGTCAGCTCCCTGGTTACCAGGCTATTGACACAGTTCTTAGAAAGAGAAGTCAAATGTACATGTGCATTAAGCATATTGCATTTCTGAAAATGATGTTTTCCATTAATTATGAAAACATATTAACACAGAACCTTGTTTAACAGAAGATGGACAGTAAATTACTGAATCACTACTCAGCGAGGTAGGTAGGAAACTCCTGGTACCTTTTCTAACTCAAACCAATCTGAAATTACAATGTGACCTGTAGCAGGATGTGTCTAAAGCAGGGCCTTGTAAGCACAATATATAAATGACAGCTCCTGTGGAAATGTTGAATGCAGCAGCTGCCATTACACAGGCTACCAACACAGTAATTACACTTGGGATGTGTAACCTGGCTTGGCCATGACAGCTGAACTCTTGTTTACAACAAATACGCTGGGGTTTACAGAGCTGTGTCTTTTTAAAAAAAATAGTGGGGAAACATAGTTCCTAAGGTAAAAGAAGACAAGGTCTTTCAATGGGAAAAGGATGTCTATAAAGAATGGTGAAAATGGCTTGTATATAATTTTAAATTTCTCCTACAAGTTTATGGCAGGGGAAGGAGTAGGTGTGTGTGCTTAGGAAGCTGCAGCAGAAGGTGGGGCCTTCTTTCTTCAACCTTTTTTCTCTTTATTTTTTCATTTCTCCTTTGCTGTCTTTCTTCTGCATTTTCAACTCCATTACTATTCACTATTACTAAGGTAGTCCCTGAGGAACCTCAGTCCAGGCACATAATTTCATTTGGGTAGTTGGGATACGGTCAAATACAAAAGAAGAAATTCTGAAGATTGAATAAGACGGAGCTATAGAAGGAACTGAAGATCAGGGTTTGGAAGGCAAAATAATTCTAAAATGAATACAGCAATATTAAAGCTACAGCAGTGTTTCAATTTTCCTTAATTCTTTTCTTCTATTTCTCTTCAAATCTATAATACTTTTTCTTCTAGTTCTAGTTTCTTTTCATTCCTTTTGGGGATTTTTCATTATTTTGCATTTCTGTTCAGCTCCAAAGTCCTTGACATGTCCATTCTGACTTTCTGTCACCACCTGTGTGGGTGAAAAATAGGATTGCAAAGATTTTCTTCATTACTTGAGAGAAAAGTGGGCCAGGAATCAATATTGCTATACGTGCATAAAGAAATTATTATTGAGATGGAGGGGTATTTACATCTGAAAGCATTCTACCTTGCTCTTCTCATGAATAATGAAAGAAATCATGGCATTCTTGTGGGGCCGGGTTAGCCAAAAAATATCTTTGGAGTACATGAAGGGACTACTACATTTTCATTTGTTTACTTATTGTGTGCTGGGGAAAAAAAAATGGAGCACTAAAAGGAAAGAATTTTGTCCCCGTTTTGGAAAGTTTCTATTCTGAAAAATCTATGGGTGCAGACCATTGACACCACTACTATTTAAGTTCCAAAGAGGTTTGATACAGAAGTCTTTCAGTTCTAGAGACACTGCATTTTAGCAAAATGATAAGAAGTTCACCTCTTTGCATCCCTTCAAAGGTTAAGTCTTCAGCCTAAGATAAACAGGACCTTTTTTTTATCAGTGACAAGTGATGTGATGTAGTCTATATATCTTAACATGCACCTGATAAGAATTGGCTTTTTGGGGGAATACTCATCTTCATGTGATTGAGTACAGGACAAGCTTAAGTCTAATGACTTGGGCTAGGAACCTAAAGTCAAAGGATTAAAAGTAATGTAAAGGGAATCATGTTCTGTGATTAAAGAACAGGGAAATATATTCTGGTTAAGACAAAGGATATTTACATGACTTTTTTTTTTTTGTGATTTAGCAGTTGTGCAAGAAGCACTCTCCAAAAAAGGCAGCATCAACAAAATGACTGCACAACTCATTGCAGATGAGACATTAACATGTTCTGATGACAAAAGAAGAAACACTGGCATTCAAGAAGTGAATGCCCTCAAAGGAATTGATAGCCATCCTCATCACTATATCTACAAACAGCGTAAAAATGTAGATGTTGAGTGGAGAAAGTGGATTAAATGGGGTTACTCTGCTTGACTAAAGTCTTCTTTGGCTGCTATCTAATTTTCTATCAAACAGCAATATAATCTGTTGCATTATGCGCTATAGTCTCTCCAGAAATCTCCCTGAACCCAGGGTATTAACAACTCTGAAACCCCAGCTTTAAAATCATGTCAGGTCAAATTCCCAGCAAAGAATGTCTAAGCAGGACACAGACTGTACTTGTGGTTGGTAGTGCTTATGACTGGCTTGCTTTTCACAGTGTACATGATTTTTTTTTGAGCCTCTCTGTCCCTTTTTAAATGTAAATGAGCTACATTTCATATAGCTTTATTAGCAGGGCATATAACATAATACAGTTTTGTGCTGCTTGAAGGTGGGAGCTATTTCACACCCAGCATTTCAAATGCAGTGAGGGGAAAGGCCTTTTAGGAAACCCATCTGCTCAGAGTTTAGACTCGAAAGAGTGGTCACCACACGGCTATGAGCCATCAACAGAACATGACCCCAAGGTATCTTCAGCTGAGATTAACTTTCATATCATTATGCACAGCTCTGGTGAAACCTCATCTGTGTTCTAATCATCTGTATTACAGAAAAATATGCTACTAGGATGTTCAGACAAATGGAGATTCTAGTGTAAAATAGGATGAGAAAAACTAGAGTGCTTCAGTCCACAAAATCAAGAGTAGCAGTAGGAGTCCTCCTTTTGAAAATGAGGCAGAAAGGAGGTGAATAAGAGTAAATTGGACTCACAAGCTGTACTGGTACACGAACAAATCAATATAAACTGCTCAAGAACCCAGTCTGGATAAAAACTAGAACATTTCCAAATGCCAATGAAATACAGGTCTGAGACATTCTTTGATTAGAGAGTTTGGGGGAGCAAAATTTATAATGGTTTTTTGAGTGGGGTTTTTGGAGCTGGTGGAAATGATTGTCTAGAGGATTGCCTAGAATACTGGGGTTCTAAGTACAGGGATTTATGGGCTCATAAGGCATTGAGATTTTTAAGAATACCACCGCAAGCAAATGTCGAAAACCTCCAATTCAAGGTGGCGCCATTTAACATTTGCACAAAGAAAGCTGTGATTTGTTACCATGATCAAAAGCATTCTTAATGCTATAACCAGTTTCTTATACTGATTAGAATCAGGTGCTTGAAGAACTGCTTCCTTCAGCAACAAATAGCTATTTATATGCTCAGTTTGAGTGTGGAAGCACTAGATAAACATAGATGCAAGCAATGCATCTGATGAGACTGGTCTTACCAAAGTCAAAACAGTCAGGCCAACAATAAATCAGCTATGGAAAACCTGATTCCTTAATGGAAAGATAGATGAATCCCACAGTGAGCTTAGGTTTAATGGCACTGTAGCACCTCCCTGTACAAATGCAATAAATAGTACAGAACTCAGTAAAATATTTATCTGACTCAATTATGTGGGTTCTAGCACAGTATCAAAACATGAGCTTTCATACCCTACAAGTGTGTGAAAAATATTTGGATGATCCCTATAACACTTGGATTTTTCCAGGTATCTGAGTTAAAGTAGTTGCAGCAGAATCTGTTATTTTTATTAATACTTACTTGAACACCAGACACTGCTCATTGACTGCATGAGATAAAAAAAAAAAAAACACTTCCACGTATCACCTTAAGGAGATGAAGACATTCAAAGTATATTGAAAGAAAGTAAACATCAGTGTTGCTTCCCAATGCTGAGCTATAAAGAGACTGCAAAGGAGTTTAAAGCAAACTGCTTTGCAAACACAGGATTCAGTTGCTACGCACAGAAGCTCTAAAATCTGTCCTGGCACATCATCTGGATTAACCTGCAATATTATCAGGCTGATGGATAGTTTTGAAAGCACCATCATTACTCTGATACTGATGTCAGAGTGCTGCTCTTTAATTTAACCACAATATTGAATCGGGATCCCTTCACCTTATGTAAAATTAAGTCATATCACTAACTGTAACATGATTTTATTTTACCGTAGTAGTCTTGCCTCTAATAAGTATAAAATCCAGAATAGCATATTTGTATGTTGTTTAGGGCATGGCAATGCTCCCACAAAAAGTCAAGGCAGTACTCCCCAGCTGGAGCCCTTCCTGGGCTGGCAGGTGGCCAGGGCATTGCTGCTCTTCCAGTGCTGTTGTACTGGGCAGGCTGAACTCCAAAGTGAGCTTGAGCTGAAGGGACGGTGACATCAATGAGCCCACGACGGAGCAGAGATCCGCCTGCAGTCCATGGAGAGTCCCCCACCAGAGCAGGTGGATGCCTGAAGAAGACTATGACACTCAAAGGATGAGATGGGGGGTGGGTAATGAAGTTGTATTGAACAGTGTGGGACCTGTGGGCATGATGAAAATGGTATGGAATAAGGGGTGGAATGTGCTGGTTTGGGCTGGGGTAGAGTTAACTTTCTTCATAGTGGCTGGTATGGGGCTGTGTTTTAGATTTGTGCTGAACACAGGGTTGATAATATAAAGATGTTTTTGTTATTACTGAGCAAGGCTTACACAGACCCAAGGCCTTTCCTGATTTTCGTACTGCCATGCTGTCAAGGGGGCCAGGGGTACATGGGAGGGTGGGAGGAGACACAGCCAGGACAGGTGACCCTAACTGACTAAAGGGATATTCCAGACCATACGGCATTGTGCTCAGTATATAAAGTGGGGGAAGAAGGAGGAAAAGGGGGGATGTTAGTAGTGATGGAGCTTTTCTCCCCAAGTCACTGTTACTGTGATGGGGCCTTGCTCTCCTGGAGAAGGCTGAATACCTGCCTGCCCTTGGGAAGCAGTGAATTAATTCCTTGTTTTGCTTTGTTTGTGCGCATGGCTTTTGCTTTCCCTATTAAACTGGTTTTATCTCAATCCACAAGTTTTCCAGCTTTTACCCTTCTGATTCTCTCCCTGATTTCACTGATGGGGGAGTGAGCAAGCAGCTGTAGGGGCGTGGCTGCAGGCTGGGGTGAAACCACAGCAGGGCTACTGCAGGAACAATCTCCTGTTTAATTTGTTCAAAAGCTTATTGTTGTTCAGGACCCTGCTTAAGACTGTTCTTCTGTTTCACATGATAGAGAGGGCTTACAATCTGACTCTGGAATATGCATCCTCCAAAAATGCTCAGCGCCTAGGAAAGCTTGTGTTTCCTATTTGCTGGTTGGCGAGGACATAGCTGCTATTTCACTGGCCACGTCCTTTGGAATCTGGTGGAGTCAATCTTGCCATTTTACTCCTAAAAACTGAATTTCCTGGGGAGGTCCCGTGACCTTACTCTGCTTTATGGCAAAACTGGCCTTCAGGAGAATCTGGATTGTCTTCTCCCCTTTCTCAAAAACTTCTTTTGTGGTGTTGCCCCATATGATGATATCATCAATGTACTGCAAGCGTTCTGAAGCCTCCCCCTTTCCCAGTGTAGTCTGACTCAGCTGCAGCCACACTACCCCAGCTGTTCCTTCCACCTCGGAACCGGCATTACCCCATAGCTTCCCCCACCACATTTACTTGACCAGAGGGAGCCCTTTCTCTTGGGAAGAGACTCCCTTTCCCTGCTCCCAGCAATGATGTGAAATGGTGTAGAATAACCTCCGAGTCCTGGCCTTGCTCCCTCCTGGCTACTGCAGAAATTAGCTCTGTCCTGGCCAGAACCAGGACACTGCCAAACTACAAAGCATCCATGGAAGTCCCAGATGTTTGGTATTGGCATTCTGTCACCAGCTACCACATCCTGTGGGAGCTGTGGTTCAGTTATGGAATATCTTGAATTTCTCTATGGAGAGGAGTCTCTTGCCGTGCAACAACTTGCAGGATGCAGGACAGACTGTTACCCATCAAGATGCCAGAGCACATTGCAGCTAGGGAAGTCTGGCAAGGGAATTTGGCCTATTGTGGAAAGAGATGTGATCACAGAATCATAGAATCATATAGATTGGAAAAGACTTTTATGATCAGCAAGTCCAATCCTAAAGACATTTAGTCTATAATCTCGAAATGATATCCAGAACCTCAAGAGATTTTGGCCCAACATCAGAGCAACCTGAAGAAAAGCCCCTAGATTCTTCTAGATTGAATTCCTTCTGAATTCCTTTCCTATCCCGACTGAAGTTCAGTTCTTTTGAACTTTCTCTTCTGCTAAGTATTTCATTATTTCTGCTCTTTATCTCTATTTTGGAGTAAAACAAATGTCAAACTTATTACCAGGACATAATGCCATTTTTTGACTGAAACCAATGAATGTTCACTGACATTTATTGTGGAATCAATAGAGTATGTGAAACACAGAACAGATGTGACCAGTATCTCATTAGGCCACAAACTTTTCTCTTTCCTGTAAAATACATAATCTAGAGCAAATTTTCCCTGTATTCACCCAAAGGCAGGGTAAATCTAGATTGATTTAATATTAAATTATGATGTTACTGTAGATCACAAATGTTCTTCTATTCTTACCTGGCCATTTTGGTGCACATATTTTGTAGTGTATGAGCAGTTCACAAACTTTTTTTGTATCTTGCTTTACAGTACTGTGAAACATTATTAACCTCTTATAAATGTAGATACTGGTGTCTAATGAGACTTCCAAGATCACTTAGAAAATCTGAAAAATGCCCAAATCTCAGTATAATGTCCTAATTCAGTGCAATGATTCCTGGTTTGTCCTATTGCTCAAGATGAAGAGGGGAAAAAAATTGAAGAAGAGTTTGGAAGACCCAACACAGCTTTTCATTAGCACAGTCTTTCCCATATTCTGTGGAGTTCAGTTGGAGGTTAAGACCATTTTGCCATTCTGGCCTTATTCATAGGGTAGTCTCCATACATGAGACTGGTTCATTACATTATCCATTGGACAAGATGGGAATATTCCCAAACCTTATCCGTGTGTTTCATGGTCCTGCATAAAGGTCATTCATCATTTGGCTTTTATTATTAGAATCTGTTTCCATAGAAGAAGGAAAAACCAGAATTGTTTCCTAACCATCATGAGAAAATGCTGTGAAACCTTTAACTTAACCCTGAACAGCTGCCAGTTCCAGGGACAGGAGATGTGTCATCTGAATTTAAACTTCTGTTCTCCCCACAAGCAGTATGGAGTTCTGTAAGCACTGCAATACAGATAAACACTGATTAAATTGAATACCGTTATTCAAATTATTCAAATTTTCAAAATAAATCAGTCATTAAAACCAAGTTTTTCACTGATTACAGTGTGCTGGGAACACATCCTCCAAACTTTGAGAGCCTAATCTGAAACTCACCAAAATCAAAGAGGATCAGATTGTTATTCATTCAAGACTGCAGCATTAAACATTAGACTTCAATAAATAACCGTAAAAGTGTATTTAAATAAATTACAATTAGACTTACAAGTTAAGTTTTATGAAGATGCTCTGGGAAGATTACTCTTCTTTTGCTTATGTATTGCTTCATTTGAACTGCTAAGAAGAAATGGAATTACTTGAACAGATGGAACAAATCTGTTTATTTGCAGGTGATTACACACTATTTTCACTTTCTATCTCTGTTGCTACAAAGTCTAATTATTACTGGTATATAGTTGCACATCAGATAAAATTTCCTACCTTCTTACAGCACCAAAGACTTACTCACTAGAGAAGTAAACGATATTGCAAGGTCTCCAAGACTCTACATAAATAAAGAAAAGATTCCAAATCAGTGAAATATGAGTATAAATCCAGAAAAGTATTGATAGTCACCAAGGAAAAGAAATCTGTCTGAAAAGAAGGAGGATTGAAGATGAGCTAAAAATACAAAAAGATTCTCTCTGTGTGACCCATCTGTACGACAGGAGCTACTTTTTGTGTCCATTACTTTGAGGGATATAAATGTGCAATAGCATCTTTAAATATAGACAGAGAGAATGGGAGGGAAGAGTAAAATGTGTTTGTCTATATTTGAAATAGAACTAGATCTTGAAATACACCAGCAGTGCTCATTGTATTTTCAATTTAGGAACGAGTCATTCTTTCCTTGTTTATTACAGTCATCAAGTAACCATATATAACTACTTATAGACAAAGAGAGGGTCGTATGGGGGCAGCAATTATTAATGGACATTACTGAATGATAAATAAAGAGCTAGCTCAGAACTGGTATTCATTGCACACAGATGTCTGGACCATGGGCAGATGTCTTAAATCGTCTACACAAAGCGCTTTTGTGCTATCACAGTAATCTAAATTGCTTTGCATTTGGTTCCAGGCATTTCCACACACTGCTCTCCACCACACATAAATTCCTATTCTCAAATCCCATCTAGGCTTGAAGTGCCAAATTGCTTCCTGGTGAAACTCTTTGGCTTAATTTACCTCAGCTTTATTGATGCAGACAAACTTTGAGACTGGTGTTCTCAGTTACAGGAGATCTTGTACATAACTCCTAAGGTCATGGTGCTGGTTCTGGGGAGGGCATCCACCGCTCCTGGAGCACCGTGTTGAAGGAGATGAAAGCACGAGCAGGAAGAAGGAGGGGTGATGCCATGGCTTCATGCACGCTCTCTGTGCAAACCACGATGCGCTTCACAGGACAATATGGTCGTGACCAACACTTTTGAGGGGAGACTTGCTTCAGACATCCTGCTGTTCCCTATTCAGAGAAGAAAGGACTGCCATAGCCTGCCTTCTAAAGCTTTAACTCAGGACCCCTGTCGTTTTAAATGCTGTCAATCATCATACCTACTGCTCTGGGCTACAGGGGAGCTCAAAGAATACCACCCATAACTCTGAGACAGGCACTTCCCTGGCTCTCTGAGGTCTTAGAACTACTGCACTCCCACAGCAGGACTGTGCTTCACTGCAAATCAAGTCAGTGATGATTTAGGAAATAATTTGTATCCCCAGAGGAGGCATATCTTGCAGCAGAGACAGCCCAGCATAAGTTGCTGAGTTTTAGTTAATGGCCTCATTCTATCTAATGTGTCTGCTCTTGCTGATATCACTTACAGATGAACTGTGTGTTTTCTGTCTCCCCATTTTTTTAACATGGAAAATATTTGAATTAGGCTAGCACATAAACACACTGTCTAGGAAAAGATTTGTGGGAGGAGGAATTAACAGAGACAGACAGTAGTAGTTTGAATATCTTATTTTGCATTGCAACCCTATGAAGACAATGAGTGATGCATTTCCTGGTGGACATTTTGCAAGGGTCAGTTTATAAGGGTGAGATTGCAAAATATCTCTCACTTTTACTATTCCTATTAGCACAGAATTGTCTTTGATGTTAATTTAGTATGCATTTTTGCATGCAGTCAAAATAGCTTTCAAGGTTTATTTAACAGTCGTATTAGATTATATGGACCTCCTTTTTTCCTTCTTGCTCACCTGCTTGCTGTGGGAGAGCTGTCAGTTATCAGCTGAAAGGCTGGTAATATCAAGATACCCTGTACATAGTTGTTAGCACTGAGAGTGTACATAACACTACATCCTTTCTTCCTCTTCTTGCCCCGATACTGATTGAAAGGCCAAAAGGAATTCTTTTTCTGTTACACTGGACATTTTGGCCATACAGTTTGAGTAAAGGCTTTTAGATTTCACTTAATCTTTAGCAATTAAAACTGTGACAGACAAGACTTCTTGCTTTCTTCCACAACCCAGAAACATAAAAGTGTACAGAAATTAATCTACAATTGATGGGTAAAAAAAAAGAAAAATTAAGAAACAAAGAGTGACTGAGAGTGAACTAGATGGGTAAGGCTTTCAATAACACTGTGGTAAGTCTGTGCTGTAGCAGAACTACTGCAATTCTTCTCCCATTCTGTAAATGTTTGTTAATTATCATAATACTGTTTAAACTGCAAGGAGTGAATAAAACACCTCTAGAATTCCATTTTGCCCTATAACCTCAGCCTACATGTGAGTATTGGCAGATTGAAGAATTAAGGGAAAAATGGCTGGAATCCGTTTGGGATGGAAAAGCATAAGCAACCTTGATACTGCCCTGAGCCCGGGTTACCATTACTTGTGATGTGCTTGTCAGCTGTGCAGATCTTCAAATGTTAAGTGGAGTTGATACAAACTACATGAAATCTCAGGCAGTTCTTTGGTGGTACCTAAAATCAAGTACTGGAAAAATGGAATAACCTTTTTGTAATATTGTAAAACCACACTGCACAGTGAAATAAATCCATAACTCGAATGGTCTCAGCTCCAACAATAATAAACAGGGTCATGATATCCAATATTTCAGCCCTGACTGCCTGATCATGGGCTTATTTATTATTAGAATCCATTATTTATATAATATCCTTGGTGGATAGTGCTTGTCAGGAAAACTACCTCTAAAATTAAAAATTTATCATATAGGGAATTTCAGAAGGAAACAACTGCAACACAACCTAGTTGGGACTAACACTTGTTTCTGGAGTAAAATCTAACATTTTGGAGCATGGCAAACGTTGGGTTTCACATTCAGTAAATGTTTTTGATACTCTTGAAGATGTGGGAGGGGTTCAGTGAGGTTACCCGTGACAGCAGCACAAATACACGCCAGTTTGAAACGATCCTGTGCAATCGTTGTTGGGTTTAAGAACGAACCCTGAACAGCAGCCGCCGCCCGGGCTGCGCTCCCGGGAAGGTGCCGGGAGCGGAGGGAGCAGCTGGGCGATCCTCCGGCTCCCTCTCCAGGACATAGGGCTTAATTACAAATAAATCCTTCAGCTCTGCAGCTCCTGCAGCCAGAACGGGCAAGGGGAGGAGCAAACCCCAAATGTCACAGGCATAAACCTAGGACAGAAGAATCCCCAATATAAGGTTCTTTTTGATAAAATACAGTGAGAGAGGGATGCGGGCAGCTCTGAGCACTCCTTAGGAAACGCTGCCAAACACCAGCAGTGCTCAGCACTTACAGACAATGTGAACAGACTCCACAATAACCCCCTTGCTCACTATGCGACCTGGCCACGCTCTGACCATCGGCAGCTCAGCTCAGCAGCCCCAGGAACATCCCGCTCCTGCACATCACTCACGGTGACCAGGGTGCACTCCTGCTCATGGGGCGGGAAACTCACTGACCCGGACTCAGGGCCCAAGGTGTAACTTCTCTGCCTTCAGTATGCAGCAAAGGCAGGGTCCTCTTCTCAGATCTGTTTGTAGTCAGATTCACTCCTCCACAGTTTTTGGGTTAATGCAGGAGAAATTTGAGCATAATTTCTGCTCTAGGTGTCCTATAGGTCACCCAGTTAGATAGTGCTTCATTTAATTTGTGATGCCCATCAGTCTACAGCTATGTTCCCTTTTACTGTTAGTTTTGACCTCTTATCTTAAAGGTTAAGAGTTCCTTTCTATTTTGTTAACACAATTGCCTTAAAACTGTATTTTATACATTTGCTTCTGGCAGATTTCAGCTGTCCAGGGAAGGCTATGCAAAATCCTCCACAGAGGAGGCAGGGTGAATTGGCTTTGGGTAGCAAGATTTTCAAAGCAGGGGGACTTCTGTGAGAAGTTGGCAGAAGCTTCCCCTGTGTCCAACGCCCAACACCAGCCAGCTTCAGGACAGACGGACAGACTCACCGCTGGCCAAGGCTGAGCTGATTAGGGATGATGACAGCATCTCTGGGATAACAGAATTAAGATGGGGGGAAAAAAAGCCCAATACAACTGCACCCAGGAGAGAGGAGAGAGAATGTGAGAACAACAGACCTGCAGAGCCAGGGTCAGTGCAGAAGGAGGGGCAGGAGATGCTCCAACACCAGAGCAGAGATTCCCCTGCAGCTCCTGGTGCAGACCATGGTGAGGCAGCTGTGCCCCTCGAGGTCCACCTGCAGGAGGATTCCATACCAGAGCAGGTGGATGCCCAAAGGAGGCTGTGACTCTATGGGAAGCCCATGCTGGAGCAGGCTCCTGGCAGGATCTGTGGCCTATGGAGAGAGGAGCCCACACTGGAGCAGGTTTGCTGGCAGTACTTGTGACACTGTGGAGGACCCACACTGGAGCAGGCTGTTCCTGAAGGACTGCATCCCATGGGTGGGATGCACACTGGAACTGTTTGCAAAGAGCTGCAGCCTGTGGGAAGCAAACATTTTGGAAAAGTTATGGCAGACAGTTTTCTGTGGGAGGGACTCCACACTGGAGCAGGGGAAAAGTGTGAGGAGTCCTCCCCTGAGGAGGAAGGAATGGCTGCAGCCACCATTCTCTGTCTCCCTGTGCTGCTGGGTGGGGAGTGAGGGGAGTGCAGGAAGAAGGAATGAGTAGGGGAAAAGTGCTTTTAAGAACTAGTTTTTATTTTACATTATCCTACATTGATTTGATTGGCAGTAAATTAGACTAATTTGCCCAAGTCAAGGGGTTTTCCCATGACAGTCACTGGTGAGTGATCTCTCCCTGTCATTGTCTTGACCCATGAGCCTTTCCTTATATTTTCTCTCCCCTATCCAGCTGAAGAGGGCACTTGGCATCCAGCCAGGGTCAACCCAGCACACAAGAGCACAGGAGCTGTGAAACGATGGATTACTTCATGCTTTACCAGAACAGCACCAGTTTCACAGAATCACAGAATACTCTGAGTTGGAAGGGACCCACAAGGGTTGTCAAGTCCAGCTCCTAGGTGAATGGCCCATAGAAGGATCAAACCCACAACCTGGCATTACTAGCACCCTGCTTTAATTAAATGAGCCTTGAGACCTGATAGGAGCTGACAGACACAGAGAGACCTAGGAACCAAAGTAGGAGCAGATTTAATCAGTAAAGAAAATCAGGTGATGTGAATTATAGGTTCATAATTAGGAGGATAAACAGCTGAAAAAGGGTTTCATCAGTATAAAGGTGGCAGCCTTTCTATTTAACCCAGAGCTAGAAAGGCTTTGCTTTCTAGGCAAATCTGAGAAAGGAGGTTCTTGTGTGGTGCTGTAAAGGAAAAAGCACCACGTTTAGAGGCTGAGCAATGGAGCTGAGCCTGGTGCAGAGGTGAGAGCTCTTTGGCTGCTAAACATAAATGATCTTACTTAAGACATTAAATGTATTGACTTTTCTGGTTTACCTTCCCTAACTCTCTAGTGATGACTAAGGAAATCCCATTTTCTAATTTCCTAGTCTAGAACTGTTGCTCTAAACTTAAGACTAGTTTATTATTCAGATGAGAACTTTCTGAGCAAGAAACTGGTTGTTATGTTGTCACAGCTGAAACTGCTCCTAATTCCTGTCTTCTCTTACAGGTTGTTACTAATAGGAGTATTATTCTCTGGAGCATGGACTCAAGAGAGACCAGGTAATGCTGCTATAAACTGATTTCACATCAGTTTCCAAGCTTTTCCATAGGTGATATCTAGGCATATGTGTGTGTGTTTCAGAAGAGTCTGAAGCTCTTGGGTCAGCCTTACTTGCATGTTTTACTGAGAAACTTTAAACATCCAGGGATTTGTTGGAAACAACACTCTTTAGTTTTATATGTCACTCTATTAAGCAAATGTTTCTACTTTTCCTCACTCTGATAACAAGTACTGATGAATCAATAAGGACTTTGTTCTTATCTTCTTGAGTGTAGCTCTTGTTAGTCACCATACAATATGTAAAATCCTTTATCATAGTTTAACTTAGCTGGTAGCTAAGTACTAGGCAGATGTTTGCATATTCCTCATTCCCAGTGGAATGGGGAGGAGACTCAGGAAAAGCCTTGTGGGTTGAGAACAATATTTTAATAACTTGAACCAGGTAAAATGTGATAATAGTAATCAGAAATTTAATTTTTAAAATTATAAAACCAAGAAAAATTTGTGATGCACAATACAATTGCTCACCAGACTGATGCCCAGTCTATCCCTGAGCAGGGACTGGTGTCTCCCAGTCAACTTCCTCCAGTTTATATGTAGGTCATGGTACTCTATTATATGGAATATACATTTGGCCAGATCAAGTCAGGTGTCCCCACACAGTTACTACTAGGATACTAATTTGGGGAAATTCCAGATTTTCTCCTGGAATTACTGCCAGTATAAACACAGCCTCTCACCCCTCCTGACCAGAGGTGTATGACCATCACAACACTGACTTTATAAAGCAATCTGGGAAGTAGTACATTCGTTTGTATCTTATTTTCGATCCCCTACTTACCAGCCTTTCAATACATCTAACACAGGACCCATGAGTTCAGAGTGCTTGGGGAACCTTCTGAGGATAATGCTGAGTGCAGAATACTTTGAGAATGAATATGTATCTCTTTCTATTGTTGGTAAGTTGATGTAGAAGTACTTGGTGGGAGAATTACACACGGTGAAATGTTTAAAATTCTGAGGTGCTTCTATACTAGATTTCCCTGGATTATTCTATTATAGAGCTTAGTAGGTTGGATCTCATTTTAAGTAAAGCCAGATGCTACCTTGATTTCTGTATAACCTATACTGTAGACTTGTTTTTTGATAACTTAGCCATGATTTGATGGTAGCCATGATAGCTTAGACTTGATTTTGCTGTCTTTGAGCTCAAATTGAAATGCATGTGGTAGTTTCTAGGCATGTTAAAACTGGTGGATTTTCTTTGCGATAAGAATGTTTTCCAGTAGCAGTACATATTATTCTGAAAATTCACTAGCTGAAGCTGGCACTACATTATTTATTTTTGCACTAGTGGCTTTTCACCTCCTTGGCATCAGCTTGGTGGAGGCGTATACTTAATAAAGTTTATGAAAAATTAGCTGGGCCCTCTAGCTATGGACTTAGTAGTCACCAAGTGGTGTATTTCTGTGAAAAGCATCAGAGAATGCCCTGGAAGGGCACAGTGATACTGCTTTTGGGCTATAAACACCTGCTGTAACATTATTTGTGTAAAATGTAAATTTGGCCTTGAAAAAGCTGTCCATGCCATCCACTTTTCTAGAAGGTTAAACTTGTGTCTAAATTTGGCCTTGAAAAAGCTGTCCATGCCATCCACTTTTCTAGAAGGTTAAACTTGTGTCAAAACCCACTTAAAATATGTTCTTTATTCAGTCATCTTCACTCATACACAAAGACATTCTGCAGCTGAGATATATATATATATATCTTAAACCATAAAGGAATTATATTTGGAAGGAAAAAGCCCAAACCAACTAAAACACAAAACAATAAAAAGCTCAAAACCATAAAAATGGTTTTGTGTACTGAAAACATCCAAGCTAATCTTTAGTGTGTTCATCATCCTGGTGATTGTCTCCTGAAGAGTCTCTTCTGGGCAGGCATCAGAGAAACGTGAGCCTGTGCCAGCCACAGGTCAGTGTCCTGATGTTGCTGTTGTCATCTGTCAATCCTGACATCTTTGACACTGATGACCCATCTGACTGTTCTGTGCTTACTGGGGGTTTGGCCCTTTAGGATTTAATATCTTTCCACATTTGTGGTTTTTGGGGTCTTTTCTGTCTTCAGTCCTTCAGCTGCAAGTGTTCCCTGTCCCAGTGTGCCAGTAATCTTACCTTTCTTTCTGTAGGCTCTGTCCCAGCTCTTTCCCCACTTTGCAATTCTCTGAGCCCAGGGGATGCAGCTGGGCTGTATCAGAGCAGGTTTCTCAAGGAGTTTGCAGAGCAAGAGTTATGCTTGTTAATACAGCTCTTTGCTATTTATTTGCCTGTAGATCAGTCTGGCACAGCCTGGGAGCTTGATGAGGCCATGGCAGCACAGTGTGGCTATAGAGTAACTTACAGCACCTGGAGCAGCACTGAGTTCCGTGCTTCTGCACTGAGCTGCCATTCTCACTTAGAGGTAAGTCTATTACGGACATTTTGGCTACAGTGCTCTTGTACGCTAACTTTGTGAGAAATTAACAAATTATTGATGGCCATTAACTGAGGTGTCATAATGTCTTGAGTATCTATCAGCAGAAAATAATTTCTTTCTCTTCAAACGTATCCAGAGGTCTGAGAATATTCCATGGTACTGCCATTTGGATGGCCTGCAGATGAACACATGAAGTATATCACACGTGCCTGGGAAGGGCAACTACTTTCTTGAGGATAACAATAGGGAATTCCATCTGGCAGCCGTGTGGCACTCTGCCCTAACAATATTTGGTGTCTAGAGACACATCAACCAAAGCTTGAGTTTTTACCCTGGTGGCTTACCGCTACTATATCAACAAACGCAAAATCAGCTACGGTTTGTTTGTTTGGTTTGGTTTTTTCTTATTGTCCACTTCTGGGGCTGTGCAAAAAGAACAAACCTGCTTCCCAAAGTGTTTATGTTGCTGTGTAGCTATACACCTACATGCATATATCTTGTGTAGTTAATGAAGTAAGTGATAATGGTTCAGTATGGAGTTGCTCCTCTATGCAGAGGCTGGTGGGTGTGTTTTGTAATTTACTTTTGGGTCACAAGGATAGGTGGTGCCCAACTAGGGAAAATCAGTCTAATGAGCAAATGCTCCCTTTGTCCATGCAGAAAGATGTGTTCACAGTAACTATACAAATCAAAGCATCTCCTACTCCTGATATGAGCAATGCTACAACTCATCTGAAAAGTGCAAGTTGCCATTATGGTCTGTGGCGTCCCAGAGAGTTAATATGTGAAAGTAACTACATGGAGGTGAGTACTTATGGGACAGTGCTAAAAGTAGGGAAGTAAGTACTGCAAGATACTCTCATAGATTCTGTTTCCAATATGTATTTCTGGAGTGTAATCAGCTTCAGACTGCCCCACCACGAGCAGTTCATTAGTGAGTGCACAGGATGCATCTTGAGGGATACATTTGTATTGTGATTGTATAATTTATATTAGCAATAATAGCTAATAAAGCTGTGAAATGGTAATCAAAGGGTTAAACTCACAGGTTGAACTCACTGAATGTTGCCCCAAAAAACCTTATTTGAGACAACAGACAAGTATACTTCCTGAAGGAAGTTTCCCTGCTGAATTTGCTGGGGAGGAGTGCAGGTGGGGAAATGGACTCCTCTCGGAAGAGGACATGGGAGTCAAGAATAAACTTCTGGTCTTAACTGGAAATAGAAATTAGAAGATAGGTGGAGAATAAAAAGAAACTGAAATCAAGCAGACTAGAGGTAAAGCACCAGGCATGGTGATATCTCTGTCTAGGAAATGCTGGTTTCCCTTGAAAAAGACCTGTAGGATGTTGAAGACCAGGAAACAAGTGCTATCCACAAACCCCTTACAGATGTTTTTTCCTTTAAGGTTTCTGTCAGGAGGGATGTTCCACAGACTATAAAAGACTTTGTCCAAGATGAACCTGAGGACTGGACTCTTGTCTTTCCAGAGGTAAAACTATAGGTTTTCTTCCTAGTGAAAGCTAGTACTACCTCTGGCACAACCATCCTTCTATTCTATAACCACACAGTACTTTCTAAAAGTGCTTAAGCAGGAATAGCAGAACTTCTGTACCAGTATGTTGTTGTAGATTAGAAGTACAGACAGCTGCCTGTAGGTGGTGTCTCCAAGGAAGAAGTCAAGTCTTCCCCAGGCAAGAGACTGTGCAAAAAAAAAAAAAAAAAATTAACACCCTATGGCCCAGGAAAGAACTGTGAAGAGGCTTTTTTCTTCTTGGACTCTGTATGTGCAGAGTCTGCAGCAGGGAAGTTAGTGCCATTAGTTATTCTCTAGTGCCCTTAATATGGAAAGTTTTCTGTGTGCGTGAGGTGGGGAAAGCTGGAGGGGTATCCCACTAGCAAAATTTAAAATAAGGCAACAAAACTGCTGGGCAATTCAATACAGTAAATCATTCAATGTAGCAAACCTGTTACTTTGAACATCAGATTTAAACTCTTGATTAATTTCTCTGGGTAGGCAAAAGCAGAAGAAGCCTCAATATGGCAAATAGTGTTCCATCAGCCAGAAGAGAAAAGGGCTCTGCTTGTGAGCAATGCTTGGAGTGCAGGCTATGGACTCAACACCACGAACTCCAGGGTTCTGCTGCGAGTGCCATACACTGCTGCCCAAGTTCAGCTGGTCAAGGTTGGTGTGCTCCTTCTGGCCCAACAAGCTGCCAGGCTATGCAGGTCTAACCAGAGGTCTTCCTACAGGATCAGGGAATTACCTTTTCAGTGCTGAGATCAAGTACATTTTACAAATACCAGTGGGTGATCCTGATGGTGGATACTACTGTGGCATGTCCTGTAGGTAAGGAGTGTGGTACCCTGCTCGAATGCCAAAATGTACAGGGACAGACTCACAACTAATGAGCTAACAGCTTTCATGTCTTGTCCCTAAGATGGTGTGGACTACACAAACAAAACAATCACCTGGACTGTTCCAAAGTACATTCCACCACTCTCTGCTGGAGTGACTAGCTTTAAGGATGTGCTTGTGGAAGCTGGTGTGGATCTACACAAACTCTCTGCCAAGGAAATGGCTTCCAGGAAATATGTGTTGTTGAATGAGTTAAATGTAATTACGATGAAGATTCCAATAGGTGCAGAAGGTGGTTATTACAAGGTCGGTGACTTATATTAGGTGTGAGGCAAGTATTATTCTGGGGTTTTTGTTTGTTTTCTGATGAGGAATATTTCTTCATCTCATTCCTTTCAAATGAAAGATGGGAGTGAGGGAGAATAAAGGATTTGTTTAAAACTCCAGAAGCCATGACCAATGATAGCTTTTGAAATCACCACTTTATGAAGAATTTATTTTCTTGCAAGCACAGATAGACAGAATCCTACACAGAGCTATTGATTTATGATTTCCTCAGATTAACATAGAGCTTTCATCTATTAGTCCTGATGTCATGCTCCTCAGAGAGAGACCTAACTGGATTGTAACGCATGCATGGGTTCTGCTGTATTTTACAGAGACCCAAGAGAATGGGAATAACCCATTAGTCCAGCAGACCATGTGCTACTGGGATGGGCTGAGACTACAGATGTAGATCTAGTTGCTTGGGGTGAACTGAGTCCTAGGCAAATGTAGCAACTGAACCTCTACTGAAGTTGCAGGAGTGGCCCGTTCACTGTGAAATAGTCCCCTGCTGCTTTGAAACTTGGGGAGTGGAAGATAATTTTCCAAAGCAAGTCTTCCAAGTATTCTGAGATAATCTAAAGAGGGGTACAAGAACTCAGGATTCCTTAGCAGAAAGGGCAATTGGTTGGCACTGTAGTTTTAGCTGACCTTGAGATGATCCAACATAACTTTAATGCAAAATCATGCCATACTAAAGGGTGCTGACTTGAAATTCTAGACTTCCGTGAATAATGGACAGCTCGGGGCAAAATACAGCATCAGCCTGTTCTTGGAACACCAGTGGGAAGACAATAAATGGGGACTAACCAAACATACTATCATCAAGGAAATAGAAACACCATTTGAACAAGCAGAAGTTGCTATAACCAATAGTAAGTAGCTGAACATTGAATTTACCAAAGGTTTTGGTACTGTTAAGAGCTTAATGCTATTTTGTTCCTTTTCAGATTTAAATCTGAGTTCGAGGCTAATGAATGTGACAGTGGGAACATTCCTCCCAGATGTTGAACTTGTGAACTTAACCTTTGAGGGGGTTGATGTGTCTGCATCTGAAGCTGTTCAGCATGGCTACCTAATACACAGGGCCAGATATGCTAATGGAAGCAAAGCATTTGTAATACAAGTCCCACTTGATGCACCAAGTGTTAAAAAAGAGGTGTGTTCTAAGACACTGCAGCATCCCACGGTATAGAAATGATGATATGACCTGGTGATTTTTCCTGTCTAAATATGATTTTTCCTAGTACATGAGAGAAGACATGAGAGCATACACCCTGAATGTCACACTCACATTCATCACCCATCCATCAAGTGAGACCTTTGTCATCCCAGTCATTGCACTGTCAGCTGTGAAAGATGCAGGTAAACTTTGTGGAACTTGAGCAAAACTACCAAGCTGGCTGTGAACTGGGCTAACTTCAGCCAGGGATACTGCCAGTCCCAAGGAGCTGTATTAAACTGATGGCAGCTGGCTGACTCTCGGCTGTTTTGCAGTACTGCTCAGTGCGAGAGGGTTTTGTGATGGGAGGAACCTTCATCTCACTATCACTCATGGGAATGTGGACCAAAACTGGCTGCCTTTCATCTCAGACTGGCACCTGACCCCAGAGGCTGCACAGAAGTACAACTACAGTCTGAGGGACAATGGCACTCACCTGGCAATCTCTGTCCCTTTCCTTTCTTCCCATGTGAACTATGAGGTAAGGCTGCCAACATGTAGCAATTGAAAGGTGTTTTCTAGCTGTGAGGTGTCAAGATGACACAGTATATTCATGAAAGTAAAATAAAACTTCTCTTTGAGACAGTCTTCAAAGGTATGATGGAGGATTGTTTTCTGCCTTTGTAAGAGAACTTATTTTCCCTGGGTTAATTTTGGTAGAAATAAGCAAGGAAAAAAGAAACATATTCTGCATTTACTTTAAGGCTGAGCAACTTTAATGACAACCATACATGCAATGGAGTTCGTATTCTATCGCAAAACAACTGAAAAAGCTCACTGTGTGAGCTTCTGGATTAGAAAGATACATCCTGTGGATTTGACTTTGCTCAAGCACCATTACCTTTGGCTTGTGATAACCTGCCCTCTTAGTTTTTGAATGCTTTAGTTGAACAGGTTGTCTTTATTCTCTTGTTTAACCTGTGATTGTCATCTCTAGGGCTTTCATACCTCTGCAATAAAGGCTTCATTCTACTTAACCTTGAAGGATGGCATCACCTTGGCTCAGAGGAGGGATTTCTCAGTTTCCTGCATATTTTCACCTTCAGAGCTAATACGTAATAGCATGTTGGGGATTAACTGTTAATGCTATTTGAGTTGCAAATCTAAGTCATGCAGTCTGAAATGTTTCTGGGTTTTGGAGCTTGTGACACTCCATTTGCTTGTCAGATTTCCTACCAGTTAAATGCCACAAGGCAAGCCAAATTAAATATTGGAGTGACTATCCTGCCTAGTACAGGAATGGGGTAAGGAGGTGGGAAAGCCTACTTCCCTTCACACCTCCAAAATCAAGAAGCTTTTTTTAAAGGGTTTTTGTGGTTGTTTTGAGAGTTGAATGAGGTGGGGGGTTTTGGTGGAATGTGGGGAGAATCAGCATATAAATTAGTCATTCTAAAGCTATTCATCAGTATTAAGTGTACTGAATATCTTGGCTAGAAAAATCCTTTTGAAGAAGGTTGAGAGCTCCTTGTGAGCTGCCAAAAGAACTTGCCAGAAAATCCATGCAGAACATCTTTGTTGTTAGGCTACAAAAGGAGTTTGAATCTTGATTTGTGTGAAAATATGTATTTCTCTTTCAGAGTGCCTACCCAATGGCACTGTGATTATTACTGCAATAAAACTGGGAGGTGATGAAGACCTGGACACTGGTCTGCTTGTCTTGAGGGACAGACAGTGCAAACCCAGCCAGGTGACAGAGAAGACGGCAACCTTCAAGTTCAGTGTGAACACCTGTGGGACAAGTAGAAAGGTAAGGACTTAGTCATATGAATTTTACTCAGCATTGGGTAGGGTTATTGCTAGACCTGGCAGAGGTTCAGAGGTGAGCAGAAGCTGCATGGAAGTCACAGCTGAAACCAGAACAGTAGTACATCTGTACTCTTTTTCTGAGCTTACTAAATTTGGTTGAGCAGAAGTTATTTGGTCAAAATTTTTTTTCAAGGTCAGAGGTGCTTTCTGAAATTAGCCTCCAGTTTGACACCTCTGAATTTTCCAGTAGAGGGCTTGAATGCAAGTTAATGCTGGTGAGATATACTTGTATGCCTTGCAGAAGCTGGTTGGGTGTTGCTAATGACTACGTGCCAATGACTGGTGTGGGTACTGTTCCTACCACCAAATACCGTACAAATAGAAAACAGACAAAATAACAAAGAATCAGAACATGCCTAAATTCAGATCATAGTAAATGCAGCTTGCTTCTGCATTGTTGCATCTCATTCTACTCACTGATTCAGTAAACAGACACAGCTGTTGTTTTTCTCAGAACCCATGCACTCACTTTCTAGGGTGTTCTGTCATATTCAAGCTAATAAACTTTCTTCTTCACCATGGCATAGCTGTCAGGTCCAGTCAGCTTTAGTGCAGTGGACATTGGGCTGTTGGCTGGTAATTTCTGGTCATTTCTAAGCATACTCTGCTCAGTGCAATCTTCCACTCAAGTGGAGGGATGTAGACATTGTGCCAAACACAAATCAGACTCTAATGGGACTGTCCTGTTTGTCGTGATGTACATCTTTCAGTTCAACGGCACAACTATGACGTATGAAAACGAGGTACTCTATTTCAGACCTGGCAATGATACACCCATATACCAGTAAGTGTCATTCCCTATAAAAAGGTTGTGTATGTTATTTTGGTTGTAAAAAATCTAATGCTAAACCTCTTCTCTCAGACTGAAACTTCTCTGCTCGTATGCAGTTGAGCAGACAGTTGATGTCAGATATGAATCTAAGAAGAACCCACCACCCAGTATTAAGCCAGGGTTTGGCTGTCTTGCTCTTTCATTGAAGCTTTTCAAAGGTAACATTTTTGAGTTACTACTGTAAGATGATACCTCTGCCAGCAGAAAGGGCTGACTGAAGCCTGAACCAAACACTCACCCTGACTGGAGTGGCCTTGATGTAGTTTCTAATTGATATTCTCTTCTCAGTATCTTTATTGAGAAAATTTTGAATTAAAATTTTACTCTAATGCACTTTTACAGGAGTGTCTCACTTCTGGATCCTCAGAACCAAGGAATATGGTTGAGATTTTTGCTTTCAGTGCTGATCTTGCTTTCTTGCCATTCTATCCCCATTTCTTGACATTTGTATGCTGTCCCAAGTTTTGCTATTACTATGCCAGAGTAAATGGTAGTGGAAAAAGGAGTGAAGCAGAAAGTTTGTGAATACTTACTCCATAAAAAGGAAGTACTAATATCAATACTCTCTTGCAGAGAAATCCTATTCAGAGCCCTACCAGGAATCAGAATATCCTGTGGTAAAATACCTGAGGGAGGCTCTGTATTTTGAAGTTGAGCTGCTCCAGCCTAAAGATGCAAGACTGGACCTAAACCTGTATGACTGCTGGGCTACAAACTCCCAAAGCCAGAACAGCCTTCCACAGTGGCACATCCTTATACATGGGTGAGGAGGGCTTCTCTCCTGTTTGGTAACTGTTCAGCACAAGGTGCTGTACCTCAGGTGGGAGGAAAGGGGAAGAGGTAGAAGTCACCTTGGATGCAATTGCTCCTAGGATGTGGGGAACATGTTGGTGTCAGCACAGTGGGTCTGCCTTCTAGGGCAGCAGGTCATGTGAGTGGCCAGAAGGGCTTCTAGCTAATGGTTCTGGCTGGAAAGAAAAAACAAGCAACCCTGACTGTGGCCAAAGGCAGGGATCATGAACTGGGGAGACTCTGTTCATTCGCCTATGGCCCAAGGATAATGGAAAGGGAAGCTTCTCTATATTTCACCTCTTTGCTGTGTTTGAAGATCTGGTTGAAGATTTAAATACATTTTCTCTCACTTTCCCGAACAGGTGTGAAAACAATAAAGACTCCTACAGAACTGTCTTCCACAAAGTTAATTACAGCCTCCGAGTAAAATTTCCTCAGCACCTAAAGAGATTTGAATTGAGGATGTTTGCCTTTGTCCAGGGCACATCTCTGTTACAAGAGCAGGTGAGATGTCTCTGTTCTGTCGTGAGCTGTTGGCAAGCCCAGGGTGGTGCATGCAGCCAATGCTGTGTAAGGGCTCAGCTGGCCAGGTGCTGCCTGGGGCTGTCGGACACCTCCTTGAAGGCATAACACTCTGGGAGGGGTGAATAAAGACCAGCTGCTTGTGTTTGGTTCATAGAACAAAATTATAGACTCATTCAGGTTGGAACAGACCTCCAAGATCCTCAAGTCCGATCTTTTGATTACGATCAATGCCCACTAAAGAATATTGTCAAGTGCCACATCTACTCATTATTTGAACACTTCCAGGGATAGTGACTCCACCACTTTCCTCAGGAGATTGTTCAAATGCTTTACCACTTTTTCAGTGAAAACACTTTTACCTAATATCCAACCTGGTTCAATTTGAGGCCATTTTCCCCTTGTCCTGTCACTAGTTGCCTGGGAGAAGAGGCCACCCCCCACCTTGCTACAGCCTTCATATTCTTTGGGGTCAGTATACATGGGTTTCCAAATAAGACTTCCCTAAACATAATCTAAGTATTCTTGTCTTGTAGCTGTATTTCCATTGCAGTGTGGTGATCTGCAACACTAAGCAACAGCCTTTAGACATTTCTTGTCCAAGGAGATGCAGTCCTGGGAAACACAGACTTGGTAAGAAAACAGGCATGTCTCAAGTCTCTCCTGAGTCTTGCTCAGTAATTTGGCATGTGCTCTCACGAGTTGTCAGGTCTCAGACTTCTAGTCCGAGAATATGCTGTACTGGGAATTAAAAGCTGAAATGTCTTACAGCCCACAGTGCACATCCACATGGGCAAGTGTCATCTGGACCAGTGCTTGTTAGGAAGAAAAACAATCAGGAGAGGTTGGTGTCAATCTTAAATTACACTACTGGAACACCAAGTGTACTGCTGCTGCAACGTAAGACTTGTGTGTACCTCTCTTCTCCCTGCAGGTGAATGCACTGACTTCTGACAGACTAAACAAGAACTACTTTGTTTTATGAAGTCACAGTTGGGTGGCCTAAGCAAGCACAGTCTGCTGCCCAGATTCACAAGTAAATCTGTTTCTGCAGTATCTACTGGGAAAATAGATTGGCAGTGTCTACTGAGAAAAGGGTCAGCTAACCACTATTGGGTGTAACTCTAACTTAAATTAGTGTTGTTCTTCTCTGTTCCTCTACAGCATTAAACTCTTAGTTCATCTGACCTAGTCTGCTCAGCTAACATGTCTGAAACTTGTGTTGCCTTGCAGTTGGAAGCATCTGTTTTGGGGTAGGGGATGAAGGTGGCAGCAGGTGTGAACTTAATTGTAAATCACTGAGGTATTTTTTAAGCTTCAGTACAAACAAAGGGCTGCAGGGAGCTTAAAGTCAGTAACAGAAAGTGTGGCTTTTTGAAGTAAGATAGGGATGAGCATCCTTGATCCTGTAGTGGCTGTTGACAGGAAAGCTGTAAACTGTGATTCTTGCAGGAGTGTTGTGGCCCTGCAATGTCAAGTTGCCTTCCCTTGGTGGGTGAAATCACTCAGAAGTAGCATCAGTGACTGCTTAGCTGAGTATCCTGTCACCCTGTGGGCTGAGGACTGGGTAATGCTCAGTCTGCAGGCAAAACCTATTGAGAAATCAAGGGAGACACCTCTAATGTGCTGCCAGGGTTTTGTACCTAAGAGAATACAACCATGGGCACTTAGGTGGTGTGGTGACTTCCCTGTGTCTTACATCACACTGACTGTCTCCCCAAGAAATGGGGAGTTTTCTCCAGCTGAGTGAGTGGCAATCTTCATCTGCCATGACAGTGCTCTACCAGCACAGCACAGGCTGCCTTGAGCAGCCTGAGCCACCTTCTTTCTTATATTTGTGTGGGGGAAAAGTGTAACAATTAGAGACTGCTGTGAGAACAAAGAATGCAGTTGGGACAGCCTATTCCAGTACTGTTAACTTTGTCTTGGTTGTGGCTTCCTGGGTTTTCAGTTTTTTTCTTCAAACCAAGACTCAAGGACATAATCAGGTATAGAAATTTGGTATTTACAATCTTGTCTAAGACACCTTCATTTATTTTCATAAGCTTAGTCAACACCTTGAGATGCTTTATCTGTTGATGGGCTTTTAAGAGTTGTAGAAAAGCAAGGTGATGCCCAGGTACACTGTCGCTCTTCATCTCTTCTAAAAGCTTTGTTTAGTGCCATTTTGAAGGGTGAGATAGGTAAAGAATCATCTTATCTATTAACCTTTCTGATATGTGGGAAAATTGAAGGACACTTCCCTCCATGGTTGGACAAGGATTTATATAAAGTTTCTTGTCAGATGTTCCAACAGCCTGTGAGATACACAAAATCCATTTGAATATCAGTAAAATCTTTTAAAGATATGACAGTAGTATTCTCTCTACCTCAGAGGTGTCTGTTTATACTAAAATTCAGGAACTGCCTTCCTGGTTATATATATATATATATAAAAGGAAAAAAAATCTTTAAGTGTTTTATCAACACCTCTTTGCCTTTCAAGTGGATATTTTATGACCACATGCTTTTCCCCTGGTATTTGGGATGTTATTTTTATATCCCTGTTAACACAAGTTGAAAGCAGATCAATCTTCTTTGTTTATGCTTAACGTCTTCTGCAATTTCAACAGGTGAATGACAAAAGTGTAAGGGAAAAGAGAAGTCTGGTGTGATTTGTTTTTATAGGAAAATAGGAACAATAACAGAAATGTATGGCAGATAGTTATTTACATTTCAAATAAATGTTAAGTCTCTGCTAATAAGTAACCTCATTATATCTGGTCACTGATAGGCAGAAATCTCATTTTGTTGTATAGTCTATATTCAATGACAGCTAGTATTTTAAAACTCTGTTTTCATGACTTAAAACAGCAACAACTTACTATTTATACTGAAAAACTAAGAAAGCTGACATTTACTTTTTTTGTCCCAATTAATTTTCTCTCATTGGCATATTCCTTTGCTTTTTCTTTTAAATGTCAGTGTCTTCAGTAAATGCTATGCACCTATATCCAGAGCAAAACATGTTCTGACAATGCTCTAATGATGGGGAAAGCTTAAGGAAGTTCAAGCCTTGGCTTCTACCACAAGTCTATTTGAGTCTTTAGATAGCCACTTCCATATCATTTCTGCTTTTATTTGTGCCTGTGAGCCCAGAAACACGTAAGGACAGTGTTAGCTAGAATGCTAGGAGGGCACGTGCTTGGAAAGGAATGCTTTAAAGCATAAATAAGGTGAGTCTTTCTTCTGATCATGACATCAAGTACTGTAAGAGAGCAAGCCTGGGCTGATGTTGGTGTATAAAGAAGCAAAAAGTCAGGGGCTTGATCAGGGAAGGGGGTTCAGAAGGACCCAGCTTCTATAACTCATTAGAAACAGACAGGTTTATTGGGATCTGTGAATTCTCTTTCCGGTTTCCTGCCAGTTAAAGGCAATAAGAGCATTTGTGGTTACATGGCAGATAAGTTGGGAAGCAGAAGTCAGTCAAACTCTGGCTCCTTAGAAGCTGGGAGTGTATTTATGTTCTTGTGGGGTATTTTTTAGCTACTGCTAGGCAGAGTTGGAAGAATAGCTCCTGGCTTCCCTAGTCAGAGGGGATATGGCAGCTCCCAGATAAGCAGCTCTCCCAAGGAACTGGCTGAAGCCCATTTGCAGGAGGTTTTCTTTGTCCCTAGCACACCTATGTGCAGCCCAAATGTGTTACCATAAAACCTCTTGGCACCTACATGCTGCTCCTCAGCATAGAATTTCAAAGCACTGTGTGTGTGCGGGCGGCCCCAGGTTCCCCTCTGCTTTGGGGGATGGGGGTGAGCTCTGTGGATTACAGAGTTGGGGCTTGCCTAGGGAGCTTCTTCCATGTGTGAGCCTTTAACCACTGGGGAATATTCTCTCCAGGGTACTTATCCTTACCCTCAAGAGGGGATTTGGCCTTCTTGCCCTCCTCAGGGTCTATGTCTATGTATTGCTGCTGGCAGACAACACTGCTGCATCCTTTGTATAGAGCAGGCAGAGAAGTTGTCATGCTCCTGGATTCAGGTGGGAAGTCTGCTGTGCAGCGTGAGGCTGTGCAAGCTTCCTGAATCCTGGGCTAGTCCCCTACCTGCAAGGCCTCCTGCTAAATGGAGCAGTATCATATCCTTCCAGCTGCCCCAAAACAGCCTCTGGTCCCTAAGGTAGAAAAATAAACCCAGAGTCTATTCTCTTATTGTTGGTACCAGCAACTGCTCCCTCCAGCAGCACCAACTGCCTGGCTCATGGCACCAAAGGAGTTAACTGCTATAAAATCCATTATGTGTAACTGCCTGGTCTGCTCTGCCTTTTCCTTCTATAATAAAAGGGTTAGGGTGGATGTGGGGCTGAAATCCCTCTTTTCCCTGCCTTCTGAGACTTTTAGCACTCTGTGGTTACACCTGGTTCCCCCCTCAGCATTCACCCAGAGAAGAGGAAAGGGCACAACTCTGAGCATGAAGGAAACAGCTCGTGGGGTCCAATCATCTCACCTGATTTGGTGCCCCTTGCTCCATCTCTCTTGCCTTCAGCCTGCTTCTGGGCTGTTTCTCTCTGGCTTTCTCTGGCTTTAAGACATAAGTGTATGTCTTAAAGTCCAGAAATACTTGTTTAAAAGGCAAAAAATGTACTTATGTGCAGCAACAGATGGTAATCACCTCATCTGTAAACCGAAAGTGAAGGAGTGGTAGTTCAACCAAATTGCCAGGCTTCTGTACCTCAAGGCTTTTCCTGAAGTTCTAAAATCCATTTCAAGTAACTAATTTCTGTAGAAGGAATTTCAGTAGTAATGTGCTAACCTGCAAAGGGGTGAGCTCTTGGGGATGGAAGAGTTAATTTGTGTAGGACTAACCCCAGTTCCCTCTCCTGTATCTTTTTAAAATGGTAAACTCCATCCCTTAGAGTGTAATTTAATTTTTCAGCCATGGCCTTTCAGCTATTTTAGCTTTATTTCCATGTATACTTTTAAAATGTTGTGTTGAGAGAAGGTGCTTGTATGTGAGAGATGTTCTCCACTTCTGTGACTTGTGCAGCTTCTTCAGACTGGGATTCAAATTTTTGCCTCTCTTCTACAGACTGTTGTGGTGTTGCTGTTAGAATTCACTACAGCTTTATGGACCTTACAGTCCCGAAAGTTAGATCTCATAACCATAAGTGGGGAACTTGATCTCTTTCATGTTGCTTGGATATCTTAAACTCCTGGGCCTAAAGGAAGAGGAAACTTAACTGTATTCAATTTTATTGAGAATAACGAAATCCAACATTTAATAGCAGCAGGCCTTGTACTGTCTTGTACTGTGAATACAGTAATTCAGATTATTTTCTCTGGATCAGTGAAATATGTATGCCAAGGGGAAGAATTACAAAAGGTGGGGCTTATAGAGATGTTTTATGTTAGGCAGAGCAAGAATTCATTTCTTTCTGGGAGGAGAGGGACAAACCTGACATATCCTGGGAACCCTCAGTCACTGGCAGGTACTAAACCTAATTCCTCCTCTTCCCACACCTAAGTTGATCCCACCCCCCACACAGGTGAGAGATCCCCTGAAAGGGGGTCAAACAAATGGTGCATGAGTACAACCTATTCTAATAAACTGTCCGCATTGTGGACGTGGGCTTTGGCCCCACTGTGGCACAGGGAGTGATTCAGTGCTGTTCTTTCCCCAAGGCAGCTTTGATGCAGCCCTGTCTTTCTGGAGCCTGGGGCAGTGGCCCCTGGAATGCTGGGGCCAGGGAGTAGGCACAGCCAAGGTCTGGTTCACTGACACAAAGGCAGCACAATGTTCTTCTGAGACTCACAGCCTTGTCTTGGTGGTTACCTAGAGCTGTTGCTCCACCTTGGACTTGCAAGGCAACAGAGGAACTCCCCGGGCACTTAAAAAGTTACAGCCCAGCTACTTCAGAGCCTTTACCTCCCCCTTTCATGGGAGTGGGGTGAAATGCTGACTGAGCCACTTCTCAAAGGTGCAGGGTACCTCCTCCTGGGACACTTTCTCCATACAGCATCACTCAGCTTTGTGAGCAGCAGCTCAGTTATCAGTCTTTGTTTGCAGATGGGTAAACTGAGGCAGCAATGCTGGATGACCAGCCAAGGACATAAATAAAATAACAATGCAAGCAGATCCTTTTAATGCCTTGTTTCTCTGCTTTAACCATGATGCTATAGGCTTCCAAAGCTGGAGAGCATAGTCTCTACCTGTAGTTTCAGGTGTGGAACATTTAAAGGACAAGGTTAAAAGTATTCTCACAAATAGACTTTTGGGTCTTTGAGAAAGAACATGGGATCAGGCTTTCACTTACAGTTCTGTGCAAGGGTATCCCATGGGTATTGTGCAGTTTCAATCCTTTGCAAACCAGATCCAGATTGACCTTCCCTAAGTGGCAAATATGCTCAAATCTGGATCAGCTGCACAGATTTATACTGAGGAATGCTCTGCTGACATTAGTGTTGCCACCTCATATGTCTAATTTGACAATTTTATAGGGCTTTAAAAAATTATTCTGCTTCTATTCTTGCTGAAACACTAAAGCTTGTAACAAATCTAACGTGGGTTAAGTACAAACAGAAGTATATAGGACATGCTTAAATGTGGTTACATCTGAGTGACAGTGCTACTTGCATAAATTTGAGGGTAGTTGCTTTTTTGGGATAGTGCTGGATTTCATTCTGATTGCCACAGTCTGCACATACTATGTGAGAGGAGCACTGAATCAGCTTAGGCTGATCCTTGGAAGAAAAAATGTACAAAGATGATTGTATTTCTTTCCAACAAACAGAGGGAAAGAAAAAAAAAATGATGCAATAAAATTTTAGGTTTGCGATGCTCTGCTACAGGATTTATCCACAAACTTAAACCATCTGCCCCACACAGACATGCTGTCTGTGTCATGGGGGGAGACAAATCTGTTACCTTCCAGCCACTGTGCTCTTTATGCCTGACATCTCCCTCAGCAGAAAAAGTTTATATGACTTAATTAGTTCCCCACAACTGAGGTTTGCTCCTCTCTGGCTTGCTTCATAGGCTAAGTCTTATGCATCAGTCAGGCAATGAGATTTACAAAGCAGCACATACTTCTGGTGGTGTGGTGCCCATCAGTTGAAAGTCAAAGTAATTAAAGATTAAAACTACATCCTTAGTTCTTCTGGGCTTGGGTTTTTGGTTTTTTTTTGGGAAATGTTTTGTGTTCATGTGTTATAGGACTATGACTGGCTGTAGGACACAGCTGCTCTCACAACTTTTAATAAAATGACATGATTACCAGAGCCCTCCTAGATTTCAGTACACCTTGAGAATAAAACTTAGTATCTTTATGAAACCTGAATCAATTTATTTCATGTCAGAGAGTAAGATATCTCAACCTAATCTTATCTGTTCAAGAAATTTGATACACAAATGTCTTCCATCATTTATCAGCATTGAAGAAGAGTTTTTTACACATTAAATACAGAAAAATTATATACTTCTGTATATATTAATAAAGAGAGGACTTAACAGCAATTTATCTATACAAAATGTCAGTTTGGTTATATTTCATTTTCAGTATTTAGCAGTCATCACTAGATTTTACTTATCCATCAATCAGATTTATAATACAGAATACAGACTATGACACTGATATTTATTTGTTTACATGCAAAGATGTTCTCACTATTACTTATTTTCTTGATTTTTAGGTACAGTGGAAATGTGGATAAATAGTACTTGAACTAAATACATTATCTTATCCTATTATTAAAGTGCCTACAAATCAATACACTTAGTATTCTTACAAAGTTGTCTTTTTTTTTAAAATTCAATTTAACACCTATGGATTTACTATTGTCCTTATAAAACAAGATCAGTCACAACAGTGATATGTAAATCCTAGGAAGATCAGCTGGCTTTTTTTTAACTTTTGTATCAGACTAGGTTTAATATTTCTCAAAAGCTTATTTTAAAAAAAAGTAAAATAAAAAAAGGTAAATAGCAAGGCTTCTGTCTCAGCAACCTGCAGCTCAGGTTTTCAGGCAATCCTACATCACCTTCCAGCACTGCGTCCCACGTACAGCGGTGGCTCCCCTTCCCTCGTGCCGTCCTCCTCTCACACCGTGCCCCACCGTACTCTGACAAGGAAGAAATTTTGATGGTTTTTTGCTTGTAAAGACCATGAGCGTGCCAGGGCAGGTGCTCCCAGCGGGCTCTACACCCGCTTGACGCTGTTGAGGAGCTCAGTCAGTTCGCTGATGTACTTGATGGTGTACTTCAGGGTCTGTATTTTGGTGAGGGGCTGGCCCCGCTGGCTGTAGATGGGGGGCAGGTAATTCCGCAGCGTGTGGAGCGCGTCGGCCAAGGTCCTCATCCGCAGCTTCTCCCTCTCGCTGGCCTTCCTCCTGCGCTGGGCAGACATCCGCACCTTGGTGCCCTTGGGCAGCCGGGCCTGCCCGGGGCTGGGCAGGTAGGCGGGGGGGAAGTCCACCAGGCCGTATCCCACCAGGCCGCTGCCGCTGCCGTAGGGGGTCTCCGCCGCCGCCGGACACGGGGACGAGGAGTAGGACTCGAAGGAGGGCGTCGGGGACAAGCTGTGCGGGGGCGAGATGGGGTGCAGCTGGAAAGACCCAGTGGAGCTTTTCCAGTCCCAGGATGATAAGCAGGCGGAGTGTTCCGAACCCAAAGCATCTTCCATGTTTATCAATGTCTCGTGCAATTTGTCCATGCTGGAGGAGCACTGGGGAGAAGCGATGCCCTCTGCCCACCAGCAAAGGCTGGAGCCGCCGGCTGCCGAGACCTTTTTATGATGGAGGGAGGAAAGTGACAGAGTGGGAACACGGGTTTGGTGCGAGGAGTTCAAAGGAGCACCAGAAGTGCTAAGATAGAAAATGAACTCCTGATGTGCTAGTTTCTTCTCAGTGATAATTATCAACCTTCAGCTAAAAAGCCTTTAAGCTAACAGGCAACAGCAAGAAAGAGAGAAAAAAAGATTATCTTCTTGCAACTAAACCAATTAAGGCTGCGCATCTACATTGAGTGTTGCACTGCGGGGAAAAGTGGTGAGAGAGGAAAAAGAAAGTTAACCATTTTACAAAACAATTTACAGATCTAGAATTTAATGGTTGCTAAGACAAACCCTATACTTAAGCTGTCAAGCCCTGATTTCTGGGTAGCTGAAGGTGATGGCACTGCAGCAGTGATCCATGTGATCCATGCTGACTGCTGCTGAGGTAGTCTCTTACCTGCATTTTAATTGTGAAAGTCAAAGACGGTTTGTTTGGATTTGTGTGTTACGGCTCTGTGGATTTCCCCTCTCACGAGACTGCAACTGCATAACTTTGATTTTCAACACGAGAAAGGAGGAAAGAACTGCAATGTATTCCCCTGCAGTTTGTAGCTTTATTTGCTATTTTAAAACATCACTGGGAAATCAAAAATGAAATCTGTAATTGTAAACAAGGTCAAAATCCCATTAAAAAATAATAAAATGTAATTAAAAATAAAGGTTTAAGAAATCAAATATACAGCATATAAACTTTAGGTCCAGGCAAATGTTTTACATAGAAATTTAATTCAAAGTAATATACAGATTATATATGTGTTAGAGAAGACTAGAAGCTACTTCAGTAAAATTTTCTACCTCTAGGAATCTGTTCTTCTGGCAAAAAAAACCCTTTTCCAGCCTGACTCAATGCAACAGTGGTTATATGTTACACAGTTCAAGTGAAAATGTATAACTTATAAATTAATGTCATTAATAAAAAGCACTTTTGATCTCTAGACTTCGGTACAGCTTACAGTGATGATTAATGTTCTCTATTACTCTGGGGAAATGGGTAAGTGGAGGCAAGGAGGAACTTTCCCCAAATGACACAGCAAAGCATTAGGAGAGCCAGGAAAACTGTCCAAAACTCCTGAGCTCTGCAGCTGTTGAGCAGCTTGGCTGCCAGCCATGACTTTGTGTTGGCACATAATGGAAGCAAAATGTAATATATAATGAAAAGAAGGTGAGAAAGTGTCAACCTGGAGGAAAAATCAAAGTAGGATTTATTTTAGAGTTTCCTGCTGTACAACGATCTCTGTATGCTCCATAATCCACTCCAAACAAAGGCAGGGAATGCCTCTGAATGACACAGAGCCAAAGCATGCTGAGATTTTCTGGAACATGCCTCTTCTTTCTGTGAAATCCTCACTACAACCATGCAGGAAAATAGCATAGTCACTGGAAGGCTTTTGTGAGTTTTTATGAGTTTGGTATCAAAACGTTAGGAGGCAACTTATGGGACACTTACTGATTTTATGCTGAGATGAATAAGAAAGTACCAAAAAGTGAAAGAGTTTTGCATTTCAGCCTGGACTGAGATAGTTTCGCTATCGTGACATCCACCCCACACAAGAGCTCAGGGCACAACTCCCACAGACAGGATTGCTTTGTGTTTTATGGTTACCCCATCATTTTCTGAGCTCTTCTTTGGTCCTTCTTTAAGGAAAATGAGCTGAAACAGTTCTAAGAAGCAGAGATGTCTGCTGAAAAATAAAATTAAGAAAGATGAAGGACATGCATTTCTGCGACTTCAGTGATCTGAGTGGTTTCATTGAGTACCAAGACAACGGTCACAATGTCACAAGTTAGACACAAGGTCTAATTTTGCATAAATAGGGAACTTGTTCTGTCCCACTCTTTTTCCTTTTTCCTGCCTGTATTTCTGTTTATAGCGTCTTTTCCATTTGTCAGGTCCCCTGCTCTTACTTAATGTCTGTCTTTTTTCTTTTTTTCCTGTTAACGCGGCAATTAAAAGACTACAAATAGAAAAATACCAGGAGGGGGAGGTGGAAGAGTAGGAACTTCTGTCAGGGTGTGAAAAGAAAAAGAAACTTCCAAATATATGTATGTATATATGTATATATACATGTCTACATGTACATAATATATGTATTTGTAATATATAAATATATTAAAAATACACATAGTGAGCACATATTAAAACTGTTCTGCACAGCAATTTTCATTTTGGAACCAAATGGTAATTTAATGCAGTCAAATTTAGAAGCAAAAACTTCAACAATCACTTGTTTGCTGACTGTAAATAATGTACTTCACCAGTTAATTTATGGGTAAATCATATAAAGTCTTGCTCAGACACCAAGGGAGGAAAAGATTTTGTGCATGTCCAAGATTTTGTACAGATTTTTGCTGTGAGTGACAGATGAACATATTCTGATTTCATCTCTGTGTTCACTTACATTGGAATTCAGGTGAGTTTAGGCAGGGAAGAGGAATGCAAATTATAGCAATAACTATATCTTTTCTCATGTCTTATCAGAATGTTTAGAGCAACCAAGGCAGGATATGAGAGTATGTAGACAACTGCTCTGGTTGCATGAAAAATCAAAGGATCTTATAAAGCTTATGTTCTCGTAAACTGTCACACAAGCAAGAAAAAATGACAGGCTTTTCTATATTAATTGATAACACGGGGCTAATGCCTTGCAGTTGTTGTGCATCCTTTTTATGACCATCGTGCTCCCTGACACTGTTTTAGCTTGGACACACCTATTTACGTCCCAAACACTGCCTGACTGTGGTCCAGGAGAGGCCACCAAGGGCACAGGGGTGGGCAAAGGGTTTCCTCAGACTAAAGCAAGAGTTGCCACAATACATCTTCAGAGCCAAAGAAGGGGCTGTGGCCCTGTTTGCTCTGCTGGTGGAGATGCAGAAAGAGGTTCTGTTGTAAAAACTCACCACCCATTTCTAGCCACAGCCCCCAGGTTCCCTAAACAAACTCAAATGAAGTGTGCCTCAGTTTTGGCTGAATTGGGAAGCTGTGTAACATCTCTCCATGATCCTGGTGTGATCTACAGCCTGCGTAAGTCAGCAGAGTCTCATGGTATGTAGCTGTTCTTGGATTAGTTAGATTTGGACATTTGCACCCACAAGTATGAGAATTCTCACTTAGGAAATTACCTTGCAAAGTAGAGACAATTATAACAGGCAAAAATTAATGAGAACAGTTCTCAGTGTTGTAACTCTTTAAAAAGTATCATACAGAGGAAGGCAAGGCTACAGGCTGGATACCAGATTTATTTTTCTATACCCTATGACACTTGGATGCTCTCATTAAAGTGCTAAGAAAGTCTAGTATTTCAGGTGGCCTCTTCCTAGACAGTAAATTCACAGCAAAAGAAGAAAAAAAGAAGTTTTGTGATCTTTATTTTATTCTGCCTCCTGCAAATTTTAGGAATTTCCTTTTTGCCCATTAATAAGCTCACACATTGAAGGAAAGTGAGATACAAGGCTAACACCAATGAAATATGAATTGAAAAAAAATGATAAGGCATTTTCTTCTTGACTGGTAGTTTGGATTTTTGTTTCAATAATCTATTCTGCAGTACAAAGGCTAACATCTCAATCTTAATCTCCTTTAAAATGACATGTTCCCTGCTCATATTTTTGAATCCACTACAGGAACATGGATGCATGGAAGGAGAAAAATTTTTTTCCATTTAAAAACCCAAACCACCCATGGCACAGAAAATTTTTACATTTTTAAAATAAGAAATCCAGATAATATGCCATGATTATGTATGGTAAAAAAAATGCATTTTTGTGTACAGTAATTTACAATTGATCTAATTTTTTTTCTGTATTAGAATGTATTTCCACCAGAGTGTGGTTTTGGTAGGAGAAACAGACGGTGAGTAAAAAATTATGTTGGCTGGGAAGAATGCAGGCTGAAACTGAGTAAACATGGATAGATGTGTTTAAATAACACTAATCCCATCACAGTTAGCCTCCTTTACAATTAGGATAGAAGTCTAGGCTTTTTTTTTTAAAGAAGCAGATCATACTAATATCCTTGTAGAGCACTTAGATGATAGTCTCACCTTTCAGCTTTTAATGTGAAAGAAAAAATACGTCTCCCAAAAGCTTTTAAAGTCACTTCACCTCCTTTACAAGAGCTTTCCCAAGTATTGGCTGCAAAGCCGCCCGCTCGCTGCCGAGGTGGCTGTGGCCGTCCTGGACGAGGAGCCAATCGCCACACATAAAATGTGGGGCAAGCAGCTGCAGGTCTCACTAACTTCAGCAGACGCAGCAGGTGTTCGACACTTCTGAAAAACAGTGTTGAACACCTCTGTTTACACCCAAGCCAGCAATAAAGGAAGGAAAGGATCCACCCCATTTGTTATCCAGAGTCACATTAACCACCAGACAATGCTTCTCTCCTTTTTAAGGTTTTGCCTCATTATGGATAGAAGCATTTTTTTTTAGGCTTTTTAGACTTTGAAGCTTCCTTCCTACTTGTGGAAGAAGGTTTAATCTGGGTCTAACCTCAACTGAAGCAAATAAGACTTCTAAATAAGCAAGCTGGTCAACAAATCCATAGATCTGGGGGTTTTTGAGGTCAATATGCCAGAGTGCAGATGCATAGCCACTTACAATTCCCAGAGAGAACATAGGCAGTAAGAGAACAAGGACCAATTCTTAGTCCAGCCCTATAAGAAGGAGCCCAAAACCCTTACTATAATCAATGAAAATAAAGTGTAAATTGGGTATCTAATTGTTATTAGACAATTAGACCATCTTTGGCCGAGCAAACCTGTGGCTAGCACAAGAGATAATGTTGTTATTAATTTGTAGTAAGACCAGAATTAGGCTAGTTCTAGTGCTGTTAAAAAATCCTGCCATAAACATTTAAAACCTTTAATGTTCTCAAGGGCGCAACTCCAAAATGTCCAGACTGGACCCTGCTCATGAAGAAGAAACAGTCAAGTGAGTATCATTGATTTCTCCAGAGCTTTGCACAGCAAACAAGCATCTCTCTGGTGTTAGCCTGGCAGGATCAGGACTTATCTATTTGCTTTACATCCTCAAATGTAAGTATTTGATCCTCCAAATAGTGTCAGTCTCCACCGACTGACAAGTGACATCAGCTCTGCAATTCATTTAAAACATCTGATCCAAGCAACTGGCTTCCCAGATTAAAAGCCCTACGTGTGGAATTTACACCTACCCACCTTTTAAGCAGAGAGTTTATTACCTAGTGGTTTTCAGCTGATATTTAGGAATGTCTTTTTAATACCCCTGTTAACAGAAGTTGAAAGGAGGTTTGACTATGTGGTTGGTCTTTAATGTCCACTGGCTACTTCAGCCAGAAGGAAAGGGCAAAGCTAGGAGGGGAAGGAGAGAGCCTGATAAGATTCATTTTGCTCAGAAATGAGAAGTAACAGATATTATCAAAATAATAGAAGCTGTTTCTGCAGGCGAACTCTATTATCACTTAGTGCAGCTTAATTATATCAGCTTTCACAATGTTGTCTGCTGTAATGGACTGGGGATATCTCAGTTTTTCATGGGAGATGTGGAGGGTTACCTGTTGCAAATATTTCAAGATCACAAATGCCTCCTTTCCTACCCAAAAGCATACATTCAAATTTAATAAATTGTGAAGTACAATATATTTTATCCCCAAGTGTTTCTTCTACTGTCCCATGAGCAGTAGGATGATTGCCTTTGCCATGTGTAACAGTGGTTTCACATGTCTTATTAAAAAACTGCAGTAGCACCTAAGGGTTTGTACTCTTCCTCCTGGTATTAAAATGGGTTTTCATGCATCCATTTGGCAACATGATGAGTTTTCTAAAACTAAGTAGATCTTACAAGAAATTCCAATAACCAGGAAAATTGCATTAAAAACTCAGTTGTGACTATTTGTAGTCGAGTTGCAGAGCTGAAGCTGGCTGTTTGTGAAGGGAGCTATTTTTCAATTGCTGTGATTACGTTTCAGCTCAGGCTGTTCCTTTTTTTCCACGGAACCTCCTCATCGGTAACTGCTCATTTCTTCCTCCCCCACGTCCTAGCACTGATGTGCAGAATTGCTGCATGCTTCTGGCAGAAACCATGTTTCATCTCTGTGCTAAATGAAGTTATGCTCTGGGCACAGCCTGCAGTTCAGTTTAATAATTATAAAATGGATCAATAGTCTGTATGAGAGACAACATACAAGTGTTAGATTACAAATTTTATTTAGCACTTACATATTTCACATTCTGAAATAAAGTGCTGTGTCTCTGTTTGAGCACCTTTCAGGGCACATGGTTAGCCAGCGGGTGGGGGCCATTGACTTCAAACTGCAATTATAAATTTCTTGGCAAGTTGCTAAATCTTAATTTTAATCACATTCAATCCCACCAAAAAACCCAAGTCTGTCCTTCAGGAAGAATCTGAATGGGGTGTTAATCTGGGGACTTTTTTTGCATTTGCTCAGAATGCTTCCATGAATTTTCCCTGCCAATTACACTCGGTCTTAAAACTGTCCCATGAATATATTTGAGTAAAATTGTTCACATTTTTTATAGGTAATGCTGCATATGCAGAGGTTTTCAAAGGGTATTGAAATGTGGGTAGTGGTTAATGTCTTGGAGAGCACAGCTTCCATCAGAGGGACTGGAGAAAATTATCTGGGAGCAGCCTTGTGACACGCAAAGAAAGCAAAGGCAAATCCCTATGCTGGCTGGGATAACCCCATGCAGCAGCACAGGCTCAGGGACACAAGCCAGGAGGCAGCTTCTCAGAAGACCTGGGAAGTCTGGTGGGTTGAAACACTGGAGCAAGTCCAGAGAAGGGTCACCAAGCTGGCCAGGGGACCAGCAAATGTGGTGTGTGGGCAGAGGGCCAGGGAGCTGGGTCTGCCCAGGGGGCTCAGGGCAGGCCTTATCACTGCCTGCAGCTACGTGATGGGAGGGGAAAAGAAGAGCAACCAAGCTCTTTGCAGAAGTTCAAACTGGAAAAAAGAGGCAGCAAACACAATTTCTGAGTCTTGAAATCCTTTGACCTTTCAGTGATGCATTATAGGTTTCCTGCTGGGGATAGAAGACACAGATATTTTTCCTGCCTGATTAGATTTTTGGACAGTTGTGTTTGGCAAGGCCATAGTGCAGAGGTCTGTGTTCTCTACCACTGAAGACCCTGCTCCTTCTCTTTACCTGGTGATCAACTTTTATTTTCCACCTCTTCTCAATTTTTCTACCTCTAGCTTGTCCCATCTATCATTAAATATTATTCCTTTTCCTCTTTTCTTCATCATTTAATTTCTCTCTCTCTCTCTCTTTCTTTCTTTAAGGTTTCATCTACTTGATTTTCTGCATCTCACTCTTTTTGATGCTTCTTGGTACTGACAGTAGAAAATTATGCCTTTTCTTGACATCCTCTGCTCATATAAATCATACATCTCTCTATCTACTCAGTTGCATGGATAAAGTTGACATTAGAAGCAGGAAACAATTATCCACTTGAAACAGACTTTTTTAGGCAGCTCTAAGCACAGCTTATCAAATAGTAATGTTGTTGTAGTATATAGTTACAGATAGTTACAGTTAAGGTTGTAAAGTTGAAAAAAAATTTACTTTAGGTCACTGCTGTTCAGAAAACTATTATATTATTTTTATTTCTATTTTTAAACACAAAAGAGAGTGAAAAACCTAAACTCCTACCAGGAATACTTATGTATGGGCCATTAAGTCAAACTTATGAATCTATGAGGTCAAACAGAGAGAAGGTAAAATGTAGAACTAGAGGGAAAAAAGGATTACCAATCAAACCCTTAGCTTGCCTTTATTCTGAGAGCCCACTTAGCTGTGTGCTGCTGTCCCCATCACTCTGAAGAGACACAGACATCTGGTTTGCACCCTGCCTGAGTTCCTGCTTAGCTAATGGTAATTGGGATGTGTAAAAGCAGTGCATGCATGAATAAGCAGGTAGATCTCAGCAGGTATGCAAATCCAGGAGGCAGCTGTTCCTGGCTGCAACTCCACTCTCTAAGGATCCAGTTTGCTGCAATCCAGGGAAAACAGTAAAGCACTGTCTGTAGAGGCAGCACAATCAGGTCACAATCAGGACGGGAAATCAGGTCACCAGTGTCCCGTTCTAGCCCTGCCACTGACCTGCGTGATCACAAAGAAACCCTGTCTTCTCCTCTTGCTCCCCAAAATCTCTCCCTTCCTTGGATCCAGGTTGTGTCAGGGGAGGGATTACCTCTCTGCAGAGATCTCTATAGTGCCCACCACAGTGGTCAGCTTAAAAGACTGTATAAAATGGAGACGGAAATAGCAAGCAATTAAATCTAAATTCTCCGGTTGATACTGCTTTGAGCCAGTTGAGCTTCCAGAGAAGTGATTTTCTATAGTAAATAGTGGCAAATGGGTTGTAGCAAAAATAAAAACAAAGAAGAAAAAAAAAAAGGGGGGGGGGAAGAGAAAAAAAAGAAAAACGTTGATTTCCCTGACATTGACCTGCCCTGTCAGGCTGAGACGTGCATTCATCAGTGTCTCGGCTCTTATCTGCTATCTGACATTCTGTGATGAGTTGAAAGCAAAGTAACACAGATTGATGGCGTTCTCTTTTGAAGAACAAAATGTACCGGGAACTGAATTTTCAAGTACATTAGACGTGAAGTTAACTCTTAGATTGAAGGAGCATCTTTTAAAGGACTCAGAAGGGCTACTGGGGTTTCCCTACAGATATGCACCCAAAGTAAGCTAACATTTACTAGTCCCTGATACTTCCCGTGTACTCCAGACAATGGCTAATCAATAGTCATTACAGAGCTTTAAAAAGGCCGATTATTCTGGGGTGGTGAGCTGCATCCTCCCAAATAAAACCTAGAGCCTGAGGCTATTTGGCCAGACACCTCCATCCTTGGAGTTTTCCTGAGATCAGACTGGCTGTCCTCCTCCAAGGAACCTACCAAGCCTTATATTCTTTCAGAGGAAAAGCTCAATTTGTAGAAATATCATTTTCTAATGGCACAGGAAGGAATTTCATCCAGGGAATTTTTAATTAGTGAACTCAGACTACTTGAGGAATCAAATCTGAGATGAGAATGAAATGAGGCACTGGCTCACACACCTGGAATTCATCATTTTGGTCCAGCAGAGGAATCAGCTACTTATGCTGAATTTTAAAGACTCATGAGGGATACAATAGTCCTGTTTCAAATACTCAGCTATGTTCCTACTGAATCCTTAGACTCCCTATTTATTTTCAGGTCAGATAGTAAATATTAAGAACATCTTTTATATATCCTAGGGTTGTGTGTTTGATTATGCTTGCACATGCTCATGGTGCCAGTAAGTTTTTTTTTCAAGGCTTCCTCTTTCAGCCCAAAGTCTTGCCCAGAGAGTTAATTTTTTTGGGGTTTTTAGCAAAACAAAAATATAAATAATAATTAATAAGTGGATCCATGGCTGCCAGTCTTTTCTCGAGTTTACTTGGCATCAAAATTCTTCAAGTGTCCTGTAGGAAGAAGTTCCTTTCAAAAATAAATTCAAACCTGTAGAAGAAGCCAATCTTTATAGCTACTGCGCCATCAGACCATATTCTTTAAAATTTTCCATGAGGACTTTCTCTAATTTAAAATAAACTCTAATAAAAGAAGTCTCAATGTATTTATTTCTAGTGGTATATAAAGGCCACTCGAATTCAGCAATAAGATATTTTCTGGACACAAATAGTTTAATTGTTTTTTTTCTAGTGTACATCTTCAGGGTGACTCTCAGAGCTGCTTTTGCTCCTAGATCTTCCACCTGGTAAAATGTGCATGTAGGTGTCTTGCCAGGGGCACAAGCACTGAGGGGAAAAGATCAAAGCCCTATAAATGTGTCAAACTTTCAAATGCAAATCACCTTCCATAACGCTGCTGAGAACAAATCCTTCATTATCACCATTCTGTGAAAGGCTTAAATTAGCCTGAATTAGCTGAAAAGAACAAGAAAAAGAAAGCCATCTATCTTCCTGTGAGTTTTATTACCTTTAGATTTATTTGGCTAATGGTTTGATAGCCCACTAATCCGAATATCTGCATAACAGATTCTTCAAATGATCCATAAATAAAATATGTGATCACATAATGTTGCTATTAAAGTGAGATCTGTGACAATAGATTAATAAAAGAGCACTTACAATAAGCCACTCCTTTTCATTGCCAAACTATGAGCTACTGTGATTGATATAATAGCAATTATCAACTGGCTTCTCAGCTTGAATCACATTTAGGGGAATTTTTTAATGTACACTTCCTAAACTGTGTGTTCTCTAGATAGATGCCATACCCATCTTTACTTTTGGTTGTCATTCTGCAAAAATAGTTACTTTCCTAAGAGGTACTATGTCTTGGGGTTTTTTTTATGGATAGTTTCAGTGATGTAATAGAATATTTGAACAATCTAATTGACTAGGAAAGCAAGAGTTATAAACCCCCACAATTGCAGTATACTTTATTTATAAGGGGAAATCCTAGCACTGTATTTTGTTAAATGATCAACTGTAGAGAGGTTTTGTTAAGTGAACTTTATTTGGAACTTGAAAGAGGATAGGCTGCTTCCAGAAAGCTCTTCGTTGGGTTGGACAAGGCAGTGTCTGTGAGGAGCTGGCTGAGGACCCTGAGCTCTGTAAGTGTTTTCAGAAGGTGTCCTCATGTGGGTCTGGTGAGACTTCCCAGAACATCTGTGCTGGTAACTTCTATCTCCACCATGGACACTTTGTACCTCACTGGCTCTTCTGTTGGTCAGATTTTTAATATATTCCCCCTCTGAAACATTCATCCTGCCACAGTCATGGGTTATATTCCGAGTTATATCCCCAGTTAATCACAATATACAAACTTGGGTGTTCCCCCCAGAGGTGAGTAACAAGGTCATAAGATTTCCATACAAGAGGGCTGTACAAGGTCATATGGACACCCACATGGATTGTGGCATATGAATGCGAGACTCACAAGCTGAGAGCAAAATGAATCTGTTTATTGCAGAGTTAAGAGAGTACTTACACATTTAGTGTGAGAATCTCTGTTCAGTCCTTGGCACGCAAACCGCTTGCAGGCCTGTAATAAATCCGTCGGCCTGACAGTTTGTTAGTTTCCTCAAGGTTTGCAGGCTTCGAAGAAACAGGATGCCTTTCCTGTTCTTAGATGGTGTGTAATCTACTTTATTCTGTAGAAAGAAATTCCCAGGAATTTTCTTGTGTCAGGCTTGTTTCTTTCTCACAATGGATGAGGACCCTGCAGCTTTGAAATCTCTCTGTTCACTGTCATGTCAAAGCAGCTCCAAGTCTTTGCCTCTGTGGTGAGAGTGGCCTGGCCATTGTAAGACACTAATGATTGTTGAAAGCAATTTTTTCTGAATCTGTAGTTTATGGCTTCCCAGCACAAACTGTTTGGTTTTGTAATAGAAAAGAAAAAAAATCCCACACTTAAATTGATGGTATCTTACAAGGTAAATATATTATCACAAAGAAGTTTTTGCAAGACACACACCACTATTATTGGAAGCAATATAATATTCTTGATGGATTTGTTCAGTTCTCTGTAAAAATTCAAACATTTTCAATGCCAGAGCCACACGCCCATTTTACAGTTATATTCTTCAGCTTATCATTGTGGGGAGAGGAACATTATCTCTGTAAGACCTCAGTGGTGAGCTGTAGATAACAGAACAAGCAAAGAATTAGTGGCCTTCTAAAATTTTTTTATTAAAAATGCTAGGTTGTTGTACAGAAATCAACACATTATTATAGGATAGTTTTCAGCCCACTTTCCAAAACACTAACACCAGAGATTACAATGTGGAAGGTGCTGGAATAGAAGGTTCTGGATAAAGGTTTGTTTGGTAAATAGAAACTTGGCCTTTGAAGCTGAAAAAGCCCACCACCACCGCCAAACAGAAAATGTCACTCTTCATCCTGCTTGCTTTCATTATTATATCTCAGAACCCTTTATCTATGTGATTATTGTAGTGTTTTCTTCTGGTATTGCTAAAAAGAATGTTCTTAAAACAGAACAGCAGAATAACATATTCTATGAGTTTTTACCATTACCATACTAAAAACCATAACAGGTAGCAAGTGACTGTAATACTGGGGGAAAAGAAAAATATGCCATCAACTGAAAACAGTATTTCCTTAGAAATCATGAACAAAAATCATGAGGCTACAGCTTTTCCCAAATATATTTATTGCAAATTCTAAGCAATCTGAAAGAAGATTAGGGATTTTTAGAAAGGGAAACAAAACAACATCCTCTTTGATGATGGTATTTTCAGTAGACACCAGAACAAAGGCGTATTTCTGCTTGGAGACGCATGAGCACAAACCCATCACCTCCCCTTGGACTTGATAGGAAGAACACCTACAAATCCCACACATCTCATGATAAACAATAAACACAGAGAACACAAATCACTACTTGAAACCATGCTGTAAAAATGTATTTTTCAGGTTAAAAGGTAATAGAAAAGCAGGAGTAGATGTTGGGCTGTGCATGCCTCAATAAAAATTATGGTAGGAGCCATACACAGCGAGGACAACAGTTTGGCTGGGTTTGTACAAAGGCAGAGCTGCTGATCTGCATGCCTTGGGCTTTCCCAGGAAGTTGTACCTAACCTGGCAACACAAGTGCTTGGGAATTCAGGATTCATATATGACCTATGCCACCCCACTGTAGTATTTCCTGCTCTTCTGCTGTATTTCCCAAACTTCTCTGAAATACCAGCATCACCTTTCTCAGTTTTTTGAGAAGGCAAAAATTTTACAGCCTCATGTACCCCTCCTGCACCCCCCATATTTTTTGGTGTGACTGACAGCCAAAGACAGCCCACGTCACACCTTAGGGAACCACATGTGACCTGGCTGCCCAGCAGACCGTCAGCAGAGCCACTGCCAATTTCTTTCCATCAGGAAGGCATAGCACTAATCAGCAGAAATCAGACTAAATTCCACATTTCTAACTGGCAGGTCTGATTTGGTAAGGAAGCCATTCAATAATTAGAAAAACTAGCAACACATTAGGCTGGAGATAAAAGACCTATAAAGCTCCTGTACAATACGTACGCATGTGGCTGTCACTCTTGAAGCTCTGTGTTCCATTAAACCCCAGGTTTTGAGGATTCTGAGACCAAGTTCAGGGCTCTTTCCCACCCAGATGTAGATCAAGCAGTGAATTTAACTCTCCAGTGCAGAAGGTTCAAAGAAAATGTTTGCAACACATTGCAGTGGGCTGAGAGACAGAGAGGCTTAAAGGCTAAAGCTGCTCTGGGACCTGGCATTCCTGTTGGATTGGAAGACAGCCTGAACTCAGCCTCAAATGGGGCCACAAATTTCATGTTTTTGCAGCAGATAAAACTTGGACTGTTTCTAGGGTTGGGCTTGTCTGTCTGTTATTGTGTGGTGTCACTGCCAGGGCAACAATGGGACGTTGGGATGGGGGAAGAAGACAGCATGTAAGGGTTCATCTAGTTTGCCCATGAAATTATCCAAAACAGACCACACTCAAGAGTTCCTTCTACCATGTGCCGAAGAATACCCAAAATTTGCCACAGATCCAAACTTTGTTAAAAATATTTGGTGACACAACTAACAGGGCTTCAAGCTTGGCTGTGGAGGTGCTCTAGCAGAGCAAATTGCATTTTAAAGTAAGATATTAAAATAACAAATACTAATGTAGAGCTACTTCTACACTATGTTGGCATTAAAAATATTCCAGATTAACTTCTTTTCCTTCCTTGATTTTTATTCAGGCAGCTAATTAAATTCAGGCATCAGGAATTTTAAGCTGTTTTTAAGGAGCAAGATTTTCAGAGGTATGTCCCCTTCTCCAGTTGTGCTCAGTCTCTGAAGTGACAAAACCTCTACAACTTGGTCAAGGGAAATTGGGGCAGGGGTGGAGACAAGGCCTGAGCTTAAAAGAACTTCTAAAGTTTCATATGTCATTAATCTTAAATTAAGTTCAGTACTTAGAGTAGCTATAGGGCAGGATACATGAGCAGAACTGTGCAGAGGGGTTCTGTCACCCATGGTAATTTTGTTTTCTTGAAACAGTTAAAGTGTTTTGTTTCCTGAAGGAAAAAGCGCTAAATCTAGCACCAAGTTTATGGTTTCGTCAGTAGCACTTGGGTTTACAACAACTCCCGGTAATATTCAAACTGCAGTTTCCTTTTATCTGCAGTTATAATATGGCAGGGCCTGACACCTTTTTAGACATGAAAAGACTATCTTGTCTCAAGTAACAGCTGCCATTAGTCTCTCACCACTCCATTTCTAAGCATCTTTCTTGACATAAGAGCACTGAGCCAAGGCTGTGCAGATCCTAAAAGTTCAATAATCCCCTTCTGAAATTAGGAAATTTCTTGGTTAGCTAGCAAAATATTTATTGCATTCATCAAATTTTTGTGTTTGTTGAGCAGGTTCACATGTGGATAAATATTTCAATAATCTCTACCACTGGAAAAATGACAATAGGATACAGACACATTGAGAGGTGGTCTTTTCTTTTAAATTATATATTTTTTTGAGCTCTCTATGTCTATACTCCATGTAAACAGCATTTATTTTCCTTTCTTGTTGATCGTGAACCTGAAGTAGAGAGTTACAATCCTAAGGACTACCAAGTAAATGTTTCCCTTTGTTAAGCTATGCTAAACAAATGACCTGCATTTAACTAACGTTTAATACTGTTTAGAAGTGGAAATAATGATATTGCTACTGCTAAGACAGAATCTATGGCTCTGCTCTGTATCTCTCTGAGCATCTTTCAAGCTAGAAGGAGACCATGAGGAGTGACAGATCAGGTAAAGTACTTGGGCTGGGACAGTGGTTGTGCAAATAATCTTCAAGCAAAATACTTGAAGAACGATGAGCCCCTTACCTGCCCCACCTCCACAGTAGGTACATTTTTATTACTTTGTATGAAGCACCCTGGTAGAGCCTATTCAGACAGATCAGGAAAGATGATAAATGAAAATCTATTCACGCTCAGGAGGTTGGTGAATCAATTGATTTATTCTTACAGTTTAACGTAATCCTGTAGAAATATTCCCTGCAGAAGAAAGTTACGTTACACCCCCTCAATTTATTTAAACATCATTCTCACAAGTGTGAGAGGTTGCAAAGCAGTCAGCAGAGTAAAAAGCTCCAAAGAAAAATCATTCCTAATCCTTAGGCTGAGTAAATTACATAAAGATGAGAAACCAAAACACTTTAAAAATTCTTCTGTAATGAATCACAAGTTTAATTCAAGCAACAATCACTCCAATGATAAATGTTTTTATTTGCTGCAATGAGCAGCTACAGCCTAAATAGAGGGAGCATCCTACACAGTTGTTTTTTCACATCTATTTCTGCTTCTCCAGTAGTAGCAGAAAACTGGCACAAAATTTGGATGCATTACATATGAAAAAATTGAAAATTTTCTGCTTTTCATGCTTGAACTGTACTTGTGAAACCAGATTAGTTAATAGGAAAAATCAGCAACATAACATTTTTTCCTCCACAGTTCTTGATATCTCATTTCTGACTTTCATCATCCACAAAATATGAACTTGTCATACTTCTGACACAGCATTTTCATCTCCTCATCCATTAAAGCAGTCATCCCAAGAAGATTTGAAAAACAAAAAAATTCCCTCCAAAAACCATTCTGGCTCCCCAATTCTAAAGCAAGCTCTAAACCACAGGAATCCACACACTGTGGGTGAAACTGAATGATCCCCCCAACAAAAGAGCACATTCCCATACCTTGGGAGGGAACAAAAGCGAGTTCGTTCACATGATGTTGGCATTTTTATTAATGAAAATTTAAACTCTTGATTTCAACTTTCAGTACTCAAAATCATCAGCAAGGAAAAAATAATATACATAACCAAGAACAATGTTTTTCCACAAAAAAACCCCCACTCAGATCTCTCCATTACTGTCCACTGCATAAAGAATGGTTCCCTGCCCATGGCATGGGGGTTGGAACTAGATGATTTCAAGGTCCCTTCCAACCCAAATCATTCTGTCACGCTACAAATCTCTCCCTTTACAGTTCCCAGGTGACTCTTACTCTCCTTCACAATACTGTCCTTCCAGCTACCCTCTCACATCAGCTGGGTGCTTAAGATTCTCCAGAAGAGAAAGACCATCTCCAAAACTGAAAATAAGTTTCCAATATTTTTGATTTTTTTCTAATTTCTAGAATACACTTCTCATTTGGAAAATCAAATATAAATAAAATTTTACCATCTACCCACAGAGTAAACTAAGAAACTCCCATTTTGGCTAATTATAGACTATATTATCTATAAGCTACCGATGTCTTCCTTAAACACATCTGGAATTCAGCTTCGGAACTTGGTCCTTGACCATTTTGAAGAATTGACATTTTCACTAAGGCACAGATATTCTAAAATTTCTCTTGTTTACAACATATCTTGGCAAGAGTCGTCTTCCTTCTGGCTGGTGCACAGAAAGAGTTACAAACACTTAAATATAGACAAGGAAGCATTCCTTCAACAGGCAACTGTTGAAGACAACTTCTTTTGGTCTGTGATCAGAGATTGCTTCTATAATAAAGTAGGAAGAGCACCTTCAAAACTATAATTGTACTCAAGTTTCCCCTTATAAAAAACCCCCCAAACATTTATATATTATTCAAAGAATTTGCAATATGATAATTAGATTTTCTGTAACTTAACTTTCACTCAATTATGAATTGAAGTGACTGTTAGATGAGATTTCAACCTTAAAAAAAATGCCCTAAACTGTAACTGTTTAATTAAAACAGTAATCAAATTTCCTTAAATATTAGATATGACAGCTACAAAATCAGAGTATCCTTCCATGGCTTATTCCACTCTTTGGAAGAGGCACACCCCCAAAGAACAGGTTATTATGGAGCATGGCAGATGTAAATTTAACTACCCTGCAAGGCACATCTGCTGTGTGTCTCTCTTTGGTCCTTCAGAGATCATCAACACAACCAGGAACACAGGATTTCAAACCCCATTTTAAAACTTGCAAAACTAAGTTAGTGGAGCAGAATGGAGAATTTCAATTTGAAAATGCTGCATGACTTTGTCTTATTAAGAGAACCCAACAGCATTACAGGAACTATTCTAGTAAGTGGGTTTGTATAAGCAAGACTAATAGCTGTACACAAAATCCTCACAATTGGTTGGGGAAAAAACCCTTTTCCTTAAGTAAATCTCCCTTATCCTGGTATATTGTATCCTGATGCTTATGTATCAAGTTCAGAATGTAAACATACCCAGAATGACTGGAAATTCCTCGTACAATCAACTGTTTGGTACTTCTGTTAACATTTTAGTTTCAAACTTCAGTTCCAGTGACAGCACTTCCTTTTCATCAAAACTGTGTCCACATAAGATTGATAGAGCATCCTGCAGAAACTTTACGGAACAGCTCTTCAAGAACTGACAGTTAACTGATAGTTAACAGATAAATAATGGTTATCATAATCTATTTTATGGAGAACCTAATTGATTTTGATTCTTCCTTTCAGTCTTTCAGACAGGGGAAGGGGACTGTCTGCCCACGCATCAGTCAGAACAGCACTTTTGTCTTGCTGTGTGGGATCAGGACGCAATCTCTCCATTGGTTGCTCTGGACTTTGGGAACAATTAAATTCCTCGACAGAGGATGGTTTTGGAGATACCTGCACTGAGAAACTATTAACAGCTTTCTTTAAATTGGTCGTTTTCTTCTTCCCTTTAATTGTAAGGGCTGAGTTACTGTTTGTCCTTTTGCTAGTAACAACACTACTACTTTTCTTTGTAAAATATTTTTTAAACTGGCCAGGGTTCAGTTGCCTTTTCTGCTGCTCATACACCAGGATTTTATCCATGTGCCCATCATCACTGTCTTCGCTAGAGAGGCATCTGTTCTGACAGACACTCTTTTTAAAAGAAGCTTTCCAAGTAGTTTCAATACAAGCTTCTTTAATGTGACAGGCAGTTGAATCTGCTGGCTTTTGAGACGCTGGAAGCATTTCATACCCAGGATGAAGTGTCTCTGTTGTTTGCCCACTGAAGGCTAGAGATGTTGAACTGCTTATATAAGGGCCTTTTTGCACTATTTCAGCCAGGATGTCAGCTTTTTTGTACTCATCTTGATAGATATGCACGCTGGATTCACTTTCAGAGTTTTCTGAGAGAACATTTTTACTTCCCTGCACTGGTTTATCTAACTGACATGAAGAAGAGACATGATTCCTATCAGGATTCAATGTTTCTTTTGTTTGTTTAAAACATTTCAAAGACTCCAGTTGCATTACATCTTCAGACAAAGGCTGTGATGGAATGGCAGCCTTCTTCAGTATTCGTTCACTTAAAGACCACTCCTGAAGTTGTCCCATATTATCATTTGAAAACAAATCATCTTCACTATCTGAATGTGTATCAGACTGTGTAACACCAGAATATTCTGAGCTATTTTTTACTGTTTCATGACCTAGTAGATGTGTGTCTTTTATGCATGTGGTTAACTCAGCTGCTGGATCACCTCCATGGGCTGGTGAAGTGCTGAAGGAGGCTCCTTTCCCACCAGTACTGCTCAGTTGCAGACCAGCTGGTACAGAGGAAGAGGATGATATCCCTGAATACTTAGTGCTCTGTGAGGGCACAGATGAGTCAGCAAGAACAGCTGCTGATGCTGGCATGTGAACTGCTGTTATGCAGGAAGCTGCAGCTAATGCTGCATCTTTTGATCCAGTACTTCTCTGCTGTGTGTGATCTTCTGGGGGAACTTTTGTATCTGACATGGAGTGTTGCACAGGAACAATTCTGTATGTCTGCTTTAAATTAATTTGAGACAGAAGATTAGTAACTTCATCATAAGCATTTGGTAATTCCTTTCCTTCTGGTCTGTCTTTCCTTTCTGAAAAAAAAAATAATAAAAAGTGCACTTCGAATAGCATATAAATCACAGTTCAGACTTCTTAGTGCAAAAGTATAGAATAGTAAGATTAAAGCACAGTCCCTGCAAGGTATCATGACCTCATCTTGTTTTGGCATGATATTCTTCAAGAGTGGGAAAAATGTTTTTTGCTTTTTTTCATTCTGGCAAGACCCATAAATTCGTAAGAAATAAGCTTCTGGACTTACTTTTCTGTTTATTCTGAAGAGCTTCTGACTTTTCCACTTGATAGAGGGCAACAACATCAGGATAAGCAGCCTGAAACAAAGACTCTTCTTCTACTGTAACTACAAACAACTCCACAGGCTCATCTTCTGGATCAACATAATGTTCTGAAAAAATAGCGAATGTACTTTTGATATGAATATAGACACATCAAAGCAGGGAATGAAAAACCAAACGGCAAAGATTTGAGTACAAAGAAGGTACATAAATAGTATGATATATGAGATTTACCTACAAGTGAAGTCTTTTTCTTCCTGCCAGTCTCCTGGTACAAATAGACACACTACAGGGAGAAGTCTGGCAGCATAGAAAATTTTCTAGCTAGTAAATAGTGACAGCTTCAAGTACATAGTGAAATAAGGTATGAAATATACAGTTCAGGTCTTACTAACATGTACCAGAGAAAGTAGCTGGAGACTGAGTCCCTTGCTTTCTAGGTAAATTTTTTTCTCTTTGAAGCATTGCACAGAAAGAGCATTGCACATTTCAGGGTATGTGAAATTCGATGCACAATTTTCTGTTGTTTCCACAGAACAGTTTTCAATCTTGCCAACATTTCATTGCCTCAGAATGTTGCCAAACTCTTTTCTTCTTTAAAGCTTGATTTTATCTTCTTCTATGGACTGCTTTTTCCATAATGTACATAGAAACCAGACCCACCTGGTTTTTGCCATTCAATTTCAAAACAAGGAATTCCATTTTTAACACGTGTCTTAACAATCCTGTAAGAACAGAAAGTCCATTAAATTACTTAAATCTAGACTTAAACATAAACATATTTCAATATTCTAATTTGGAATGATTCAGGGAAAAAAAATCTTCTCATAAAACTGAAATTACTACACCTTTTTAAAAAATACACTACTCTGTATATAGTGAAATGTGGAGTACAGTTTCAGAGCACTAAAACATTTTATTTCTTTTAACATTCGGAAGAACATTTACACAAAATAAAAAAGCTCTTCTGTACCAGGCAAGCACAATGCAGACTCCTACAAACATCAGTTTGGTATCTTCAGCTGACATGCCTGAAAGGTAGGTCCTGCTTGACCAATCTGATCTCCTTCTACGACAGGGTGACCCACTCAAGGGGATGAGGGAAAGGCTGTGGATGTTGTCTGGCTAGACTTTAGTAAAACCTTTGGTGCCATTTCCCACAGCTTTCTCCTGGGGAAACTGGCCTGCTCATGGCCGGGATAGGTGCACTGGGTTAAGAACTGTTTGGATGGTCAAGCCCAGACAGGGGTGGTGAGTGGAGTTACATCCAGCTGGAGGCCAGTCACCGATGGGGATCCCCAGGGCTCAGCACTGGGGCCAGTCCTGTTTAATGCCTTTATCAGTGATCTGGACGAGGGGATCAAGTGCACCCTCAGTCAGTTCACAGACAACACCAGGTTGGGCAGGAGTGTTGATCTGCTGGAGGGAGGGAAGGCTCTGCAGTAGGATCTGGACAGGCTGGATTGATGCTGAGGCCAACTGTATGAGGTTCAACAAGGGCCAGTGCTGGGTCCTGCCCTCGGGTCACAACAATCCCTGCAGTGCTACAGGCTGAGGAAGAGTGGCTGGAAAGCGGCCAAGAGCAAAAGGATCTTTGATCAGCAGCAGCTGAACATGAGCCACGTGTGCCCAGGTGGCCAAGAAGGCCAATGGCACCCGGCCCGTATCAGCAATAGTGTGGCCAGAAGGAGCAGGGCAGTGATTGTCCCCCTGTACTCAGCACTGGTGAGGCCACACCTCAAATCCTGTGTCCATTTCTGGGCCTCCCACCACAAGGGGTGGTACTGGAGGCGCTGGAGCGTGTCCAGAGAACAGCAATGGAGTTGATGAAGGGTCTGGAGCACAAGTGTGAAAGGAGCAGCTGAGGGAGCTAGGGGTGTTTAGTCCAGGGAGGACCTTACGGCTCTCTGCAACTGCCTGAAAGGAGGTTGCAGCCAGGTGGGGTTCAGTCTCTTCTCCTAAGTAACAAGTGATAAGACAATGGAAATGGCCTCAAGCTGTACCAGGGGAGGACTAGACTGGATATTAGGAAAAATTTCTTCATGGAAAGGGTTGTCAAGCATTGGAAAAAACTGCCCAGGGAAGTGGTTGAGCCATCATCCCTGGAGATATTTAATTTAACAGATGTGTAGATGTGGCACTGAGACACATGGTTTAGTGGTGGACTTGTCAGTGTCAGGTTAATGGTTGGACTTCTCCAACCTAAATGATTCTATGATTTTAAGATACTAATAGCAGAGAAAGCTGTGGCCCTGGACAATAGTTTTCTGAATGACCAGACAGGGTCATCTGTATCTTTTGCATGACCATGACGGGAGACAGAACTTGAACTGAACAGGGACAGTCAGTCACCATCAGATTTTTCTAAAAACATTATCAACACTCCAGTTTAGTAGGTTCCTGTATGTGAAGTGTAGGATCACGCTGATTCTGCTGAACCCTTACTGCATTTTTAAACACTTGTTAACACAAGAAATCTTTGAGAGCATGCACTGTTCATTTTTTAAACTCTTGAAAAGTGTTAGAGAATGTCAATGAATTCATTCATCAAGGTAAATGCTGGTAATTTATCTCGCCAATCTACTTAAAAAGCATCCCCCAACCAGTCTTCCCATTCTTTTGAAAGACAACGCTGAATAGATCAGCATCTCTGGAAGTAATAATTTAGAACTATGACACATCAACCCAGAAGAGATACTATCACACTCTATTGACTGTCCTCCTGTGCCCCAAAATTAATGTCTAAAAATCTTAACTGGCATGGAAAAACTACTAACCTTCCAATAAAAGAATCAGGGAGGCAGGGGGAATTTGGGTTTCATTTGGGAAATGAAACCATCAGATAAAGTTAAAATAAGTCACAATTCCCTTCACATGGTGAAGTTCAGACTTGCCAATAGACACTGCAGATTCTAAAAGTTTACTTAAGTTTAAGAAAAGATTAGGTCATTCAAAAAATAAATTACATGGAGGGCTGATAGAATAAGAAAATACTAATTCTGGCTCAGAAAATTCCTGAGTAACAGAAACGTGGATGGTGGGAATTATTCTGGAAGAAATTACATACTTACCTTTCTTCTTTCTCCCTACATGTCCATTTTTAGTAACAGTATACTTGGCCATTTTTACATTCCTAAATGCAGCAGTCCTGAATGAAATGTAGTTTTGACACATAATACAGTGACAGCTGGTAGGTCTGATAAGCAATCAGAGACTATGACTGAATCTGCAGATGCTCATTTCTAAGCCTGAGCTCTTATTTTGAGACACAGAATTAAATTAAACTTCTGCTAAGAACCAGAGCAGAGGACCTAGTCAGATCCAAGAAAAAAGAACATGAAGTAAGCATAGGAGAACACAAGCACTGCCAGTTAGAACGAAAGGAAACTGCTCTATGTATTACTTTGTGCAGCAGTAGTAGAATTGGTGCACTGATCTAAACTTTTACCTCTATTCAAAACGAGCACAAAGCCTGAAACAAAGATGGAAGAAAACTGTATTTCCTTTTTTTACAGAAAAACCTTGTGGTTTTTCTCTGTCAGCAGAAGTAAACATATTAAGTTCAAGAAATCAAGTTACATTACCGTATTGCCTGCAGTTGTTTTGAGTCAATGTATCCAGATTTTCTCTGGATCATATCATAATGTGTCAATAGTGCTAACAGCTTCTTACAAGCATAATGTTTGGTCCATTCCATCTTCTCTGAAGCAAATATCTGTTCAAATAAAAAAAACAAAATCCCAAACTTTAAAACTTTCTTTATTCTGTTATATATCATGCTTAGACAGTTATGTAGTTGGGACACCGGAGTAAATAATTAAAATATCTAGAGTGCTTTTATACATTAGTGTAATGCCCAATGATACCTCACTGCCAAGTGAGGGAACAGCCATGCCTACCAGGGCACATTCATCAGCTGTCAGTGACAAGCCAAGGAAACAGTTGTGTAGTGGCAGCAGCAGGGATATGACAGTTGTTAAACAGCTTGTCAGACTCACATCAGCTCTGCAAGGAGCTGTGAAAGCTACAGATTTCATGTATGAGAGAATGAACACGGATTCTCATTAAAGCCACATTGTTTAACTGTGGTCTACTATACTTCCATAACTCTTACAGTCATCAATCCCAAAAAATGAAACATTGTAAGAGATCTGATTCTGCCAATTAAAAAAACAGTAAAAAGCCTTCCTAGAAAACAATGTTAACGTGCATATATTAACACCCTCACCCCCAACTAGTAATACTGCACAATGAAAAACAAAACAATGACAAGGGAGCTTTCTCTTTCTTCCACTTTTCTATCCACCTATTTACAGTGACTGATTTTTTCCAAAGTCTTCAATTTTAAGCTTTCAGAACAGTGAGGTATATTAAGATGTTGTAGCAAGATTCTTTAATTCGTATTTCCAGTAAAATTACCAATGAATATCACAATATCACAGATGCCTTCCTTAATAATAAACAAAAGACTACAAAGCTGAATATCCAATATTTTGTTACATACCTGAAAGGACAATAAATTTGGCCTTTGGCATTCCTTTATGTTGATCAATTTATTTTTGTTTACAAGAAACTCTTGGATAACCTTGAGATAAAACATAAAAGAGACAGTTTAAGAGAGGGCAGAAAACTGAAATTTCAACTAATTGATTAAAAAATTAATACTTAGTAGGCTTGTCTGTTACCTCAGAGAATGGAAAGCCCTCACAACTCCTGGCTTTTCTGCAGGTAAAACAAATGTGTTAGAAACTCAAGGCAAATGAGAAAAATGCAGACTCTAAATGCAGACTCTAAATGGTCACCCTGCACACAAATGCAGGGAAAAGCAGTTAAATTTTCAGGCCATTCCTACTTTCTGATACTGTCCTCCACTGCATTTGCTTGTTTCACTCGCTCCAACTGATGCCATGCACAAGGGCAGCAACGTTTGGAGTCACTGGGTTTGCAGCATCTCATGCTTTCACAGAATTTACATCCATTGTGCTCATGTTCCTTGTAAGAGCCTATAGCAGCAAACACACAAAGTGAGGAGAAAAGGGGTTTCCAAAATCTCCAAATCTATACAGCCACTATCACAAATACAAAGCTCAGAACACGTATTAATCTGATACGATGGCAGCTGTAAATACCAGCTGTAAGCAGATCTGTGTGTATTAGCTGCATTTATGGATCTACAGTAAAAACTGACAAAGACATGCAGGCTTCCATTTTTCTGAAGATTTTTTCCCTCAACAGTTTCAGATCTTAAGCTGGAAACTTATTATCTAAAAACTATGGAAGTAATGTGTGATAAACTGGAAAACCCATGTAAGTAATATATTTGAATCAGGCTTTTCCTTTGCCAAATGATGGGTTTGAATGAGTCCACTGATCAAAGATGATACCAAAATGAGGGTCCTTGGGATTAATTTAAGAAAACACTGCCACAAACCTCATCAATGCTAATGAGATTTGGTCCTCTTGATGCAGCACCAATTCAGGCAACTAAAGAAATAGCAGCTAGGCGGTATAGAGTATAACAATGCTATCTTTACTGATTATGTTAGAATGGCAAATATCTGGGAGCCCACAAAAGCATTGTGGTAACATTCCATCTAGTTTCTAGTCAACTAGTTTCACATTTGAAGAAAAGTAGTCCCAAGCCCTAAAAGTGTTTATATAAGGGTACATATACACAATATTGAAAATGTGAAGATGGAAGCTGAAAAGCATTTTTAAGACTAGTAGTAAAAAACCCCATAACCCAATAAAACAAACAAACAAAAACCATCACCCCTCACCCCATAAAAAAAGTAAACAATTAGGCAAAAAGTACAATTCAGCACTTTTCACTGACCTGGATGATGGCGCTCTGAACAGTGAATTACCCTTTTAACAACCAAAGGTGGATTATTATCATACTGAAATTGTTCCTTCCACTGCTCAAACCTAAAAGGATGATGTTAAAAGGATCAAGAAATATTTTTAGCTTTCACACTTCAAACACTGAAAAATAATCTCTTTATACTTCTCAAGCATCTATCCAAGAAACGGTTTTCCAACCTATGAAACAGAGTTCTTTTACAGTACATTATGTTGGATTTCTAGTATTGACACACACATTATGATAACAAACATAGAAAGCACTTGGTATCTCAAATCCTTATCCACAACCCAATTAAAAGTCTGTCATCAGTCCCTACAACTTTCACTCCAATACATCAACATATACCTGCTAGCTCAAGAGCTAATGTTTAAAACAAATAAGAGACTCTGCCTAGCAAAACACCCAATTCCTTCAGCAAACACAAGGTAAGGAACGTGGTAATAGCCTCCTTGAATTAAAGTATTACAAATATTGTCCTGGAGCTGAAATACATACTATTAAGTCTTTGAATAAAGAAGTACTTACGTAAATTTCCATTTTACCTTTGCAGTAAGTTTTGACCTCGCAGAATCTCAATTAACTTTAAAGCTTGCTCCTTCCCAACTCCTGGAACCCCCTAGAGAGAAATAGGAAACATTATTTAATTACAAACAAAATATTCATATTCTCACTAAAAACAGCTTTATAACATTATGTAGAGAAATGACAAAAAGTAATTCCAGATGTTGAGAATATGAGAAAAATATTTTTGACCAAGTTTTAAAGGCAGAGAAGGTGACAGATTACAGCTGTACTGCCAGTGTAACACACAAGCTGTCCTTATGCTCAAGAGCACCCTAGATAGAACAAGACAAAGAAAGAAGGAGAAAGTAGTAATAAAAGAAAAGATTCAGAATAGAGAAGTTACAGTGAAGTGGTGAAACACTGGCACAGGTTGCCCAGAGAGGTGGTGGATGCCCCACTCTGGAAACATTCGAAGGTCAGGTTGGAATGGGGCTCTGAGTGACCTGGTTTAACTGAAGATGTCCCTACTCAGTACAGGCGGGTTGGACTAAGTGAATTTCAGAGGTGCTTTCTGACCCAAACTATTGTGTCAGTCTGTTATTTATAAAAATTCATAATTAGCTTTTGCATATTAATTGTTGCCCAGTGACCAGGTGTTAAGATTGTTAATGGAGTTAAGTTTGTTAATTAAATAATTAATTGTTAATTACTCCCCAGTTATAAAATTGTTGTGATGTTCCTCCATTTGTTCCTGTTATCCCAAGTTAGATATCTCCAAGTTCTATTTATTGCATAAAAGTAAGATACCACCCCTTTTTATTTATTATAGTCACCAAATCTTAAGTTCAGCCCCATTTTGATAAAACTTTTATAATATTCAGTTGCCCGTCTTTAAATTTCCTTTCGAGTAGGGGCACTTTTTCTCCCTCCCTAAAATGCTTTAAGTTGATTTTAANGGCTGGACTGTGGGCGGTTCTGGGCGTGGACAAGAGGGAATAACAGAGGACGCAAAAAGACTGGAGCAGGCTTTTTTTATCAGTTTCAGGCTTTTCATCAGTTTTCTGGCTAGCAGAAACTGGAGCCCGGCGCTGTGGTATCTGGCCTCTAACTCTTTTTAGAGCTTGGATTAAATACTTTTTTTTGTCTTGGAATAGCTAGGAGAAACCCAGCACTGCAGGTTTTTGTCCTGGGCAGAGAGCCTTTTTGGCCACAAGAGTCTCTGATCTCTGGTTCCCGGTTTTTACTATTATTTTAATTGGATTTTGACTTTTGTAACTTTTTTTCTTTAAATTATTTTTTTCTGTCAATAAATTAATTTTATTTTTTTAATTAAACAAGAGTTGTTCCTTATTTATAACAAGTCTATGATTTAAAACACACATAGCGCTTTCCAGTTTTTCTTTCCATCTTTACCCTAATTTGCCAAAAATCAGCACAGCCAAATACAAAGATTGTATTGAGTGTACTTTCTACAGCATCATTACAAATAGATCTGTATTTGTTCAGCTGTAATGGCAGAACCAAATACATGCAACCATATAAAATAAATCTACATTCCAAACCAAGTACCTCATTCGACTACAGTCAGACATTCAAGTAGAATCAGATATTCAGCTTCTGCAAGGAAAGCATTATTTTGATGTACTTTCAACAAAATAAGTGCAATTATAGCATGATATTCTCATTTACCTGTTCTGCCAATCTCCATTCCCAAAGCACTCCTGTAATTCAGCTTTCCTTATAAGTTTCTGTCTTCATCTACTTTGCTGAGCTGCAGTAAATCAAAGGATCTATCTGACCTAACTGCAACACTTTAGGACTACGTAAGAACCTGGCATTCCAGGAGCTGCTTTGGTACAATAAACTCTGATTATCCACTGTTTTTTTTTACTCCCTCTTCTTACACAGTAGTAACAAACTAATTAAAGATTCCTATAACAGAAGCAAAATTTAAAAAAAAAAAAAATACAAAACAAACGCCCCTGCAAAAATAATGAAAGATTTGTGTTTTTCCAGCAGTATCAGTTGTTTAAAGGACAGTTTTATCAAACCGGGACACAAGTATTTAAGAATAACTAGATATCCACTGTAAGCCTGAATGGGAGCAACCATTGCCTGAAGTCACTATACGATAAACTGTATGGAAATCAAGTTTCATCCCACTTCTTTTCCTTTTCAAATAGCCGTTGCAACAGCTTCTGTTCAAAGTCTCAAAAAAGAATTCAAGAGCTTAAAGGAAAGAAAAAATGAAAAAAGTGAAGTAGTAATGAGTGAGATTCCTCTCAATTAATTAGATAAACTTACAAAGATCACTTACAATTCTTTCTAAATTACATATTTACAAACCATGGAACACAAATACATCCAAACTGCATCAGAACAGCCTTTACTAATAACTACAGCTCAAAACCATCACTATTAAGTCTTTCAAACAGCACAGACAAAGCCTTATTTTCTCATTTTCCATGGCTACTCTGCCAGGGATGCACTTGTACATGACTTGTTATAAAGCATCCTCATAAACAACGGAGTTCTCACACTTTGGCTCAGTGTAATCAGTGTCTGAACTTTTGCCTTCACCTCCATTATACGAAAGGTTTGGAACAATACATAACAGTCTTAGAAAGACTGATGTTCATGAACCATTTTGAATATCTTCATCCTTTCACAAATACAACTTACAGCGACTTACTACACATATTCTACTGGATCTCAGTAATCATGCATTGCATACGGCTTTGCCAGCATACACATCTCCCTTGATACACTTCATTGTTTTTCAAGACAGTGTAAGCACCTAATAAAAAATAATTACATTGCTTACCTTTGGAAGATAATCACAGCCCAGAAGAACTGCTAGCCCAATCAAAGACTCTCTGTCACAACCAAGTTTCTCCTTAATAGAGGACATTGTGTAACAGTCAAGATGTGGATCCTGCAAGAGAAATTTATTGCATATTATTTCTGTTACATCAGGGAAGGAACTGCCCTGAGTCACATTCAGTTGTGATTGCTTACTCACCCCTATTCACCCACACCAAAGGAATCTTTAAAGGGTAAAGGGACTCAAAACCAAAATGAAAACTTGATTAACATGAATCAAAACATAAGCCACTGCCTTTTTCCTCAAAAACGACAAAAAAAAATCCCCACACAAACCAACAACCCAAAATGATCCATTTTTCTAGAACAGATGACTGTGACAGACACACACTCAATTTTTTTAAAATGCTTATTTATATATGTAACTAAGTACACCTGAAAGATTGAGCTTGCCTTCATTGTTGGTGATAAATTGCAAGGAAGCTGAATGAAAGAACCAGGTCAAGGAAGAACTCAAACATGGTGTCACCAAAGCAAATAACCTTCCATCAACTTCTAATTTTTTTTTTCAAGTGTTAATTGTTTGTAGTGCACTCCTTTTGCTCTATTGATTTTCTCATATCTCTGAAGTATTTTCTCAACAAGTCTTTTAGATGAACATTATAAATTACAGAAATTTGGGCTAGGCTTTCACCAGTTCTGGAAAACTGTATTCTAACAAATGATCAGTTCAAGGCCATAAATTATTTGGGTTTCTGAATGATCACAACAACTGATTATGATACAGATGTACAATCCCTACTCTATTCATGTTCAATGGGGACGAACAGCATTAATTGCAAGTATACTCATAATAAAAAGAACCTGTAAGATGCAAGTATGCGAACACTTATTAGACCGAGGAGGCTGACCACTCCCATATGACCTAAGGGTAAAATTTGTAAGAAGCAATTACTTCACTCAACTTCTCCACTGTAAAGAAGGAAACAGGAAAAGTTTGCCATTTAGCTGTATATGAGACAGCACAGGGTACCACAAACACAGGAACACAGACAATATTACCCTGTTCTCAGCAGTTTTGCTCCCCTAGCCAATACAAGAATTACTGATGAATCAAATAAAATATTCCTGTCTTAAACATACTATTTTAAACAAACGCAGCTACTGCAAGGTAAATTCAATAACATCTAAGTATTTTTTTCAAATCCCTTTCTTTCTATTTATGTTTCTGTAAAGAGTCTATAGCAAGGATGGGAACAGGGTGAGGAACATTACCTTAGCATTCATGGCAAAGTTCCTATAAACTGTTTGAGCTCCATACAAGAAAACATCTCCATCATTGGTAATGCAGCCATCAACATGTCCTTTTGCATTTAGGTAGGCACACATTGCCTCTGCTTCTCCAGCTGCTTGAACCCAAGGGACACCTAAACACTCCAGCAGTTCAAGGCACTAAAAGAAGGAACACAACAGGAAAGAGATTGAATGCTGAGCTATTAAATTCACTTATCAGCACGCATTTTCTTAGACACAAGTGCATATAAAAACTGCTACTGTTGTGCTGCCTATGTAACACTACATGAATGAAAGCACTACTTTACCAAAAATAGTTTAGCTTCCTGTAGCAGTGAAAAGTAAACATGCACAAAGAGCTAAGTATTACTACAGGACTTGAACACAGCATGATTAATGGGCACCCCTCCACAAAAATCTTTACATTTTAAATAGATATTTAGGGTGTTTTCAGAAGAAGAGTAGCAAAGGAGCTAAGTATTACTACAGGACTTGAACACAGCATGATTAATGGGCACCCCTCCACAAAAATCTTTACATTTTAAATAGATATTTAGGGTGTTTTCAGAAGAAGAGTAGCAAAGGAGTATGTATCTTTGTGAAACAATGCTGTTTACTCAAGCAGTAATGCTGAGCCAGAACAGACATCTTCCAACAGGTGCCAAACTCCCTGAGAATATCAAGCACAAAAGTACAATGCTGTCATCCTACCAAGGCTGGACCACTGTATAAGACACACTGATATATACTTATTTCACAGAAAATAATGTATTTCAGAATTTAAGAATAAAACATGAATTGGTATGTACTGTCCAGTGAAGCCCTGAGTGTCCATAAATTCTACTTCATAAAATTTTGAAGAGACAAAAATTGTTAATGAGGGTGGGAGCATACAGAGAAGAATGGATACTAACACTATAAAAGAACAACAGAGTTAAACTTTACAATAAATTCTCAATTATGGTTGTCAATCACAACAGCATAACATGCACAGGAACATATCAATGAGAAAATTATTCTGACACTGTTTCTCTTCTAACACTTAACAGATGCACATCCCTTCAAACCTCAAAATACTGTTTACATTTGTTGTGAATAAAGCTGTGAGAGACAAATGTTACAGGTTAATAACTCAAATAATCAGACATTTGCAAAAGCAGCAGGTGCTTTGCCAGGTTTGCACCCCCCAGCCAAAGAGAAGGAGAGTTTTTGGGTGTGTGTAGGTGAAACCTCTGATACAGTTTGACAGAAGGGGTGCACACCCACCATGGGAGCATGACCACAACAAACCAGCCTTTGTTTAGCAACAAGCTGGTTCTTGAGCTGGGTGAGGCCAACAACAAACAGATCCTGTGAAGTGGCATAATATCTTGCCAGTTTCCTCCCTTACACAACTGGCTCAGGTTTTACATCAGGTAAAAGATGTACACACCAGTCACTGAGTGTTATCACACCCTAATCCACCCCAAGGGATCTATTAACAGGAACCTCAGTTACCCAGCCTTACGGGTGGGTTGTAACAAAAGCTTCTAATTATTTCAAGTTCCTGTATTTAATTTGGTTAAGATTTCTTTCCATCTGTACTAGTTTGAAA
>VXAZ01007518.1:0-39496 GCA_013399875.1 Gymnorhina tibicen
AGGTTACAAACTATACCCTTTTGTATCGGGTAATTGTGGATACAGAAAAGGGGGAATTGTGGATACAGAAAAGCCCATTAGAAAGATTTTCCAGCTTCTTGCAGTGTTCTGTGTGAATCTTTCCTTTCTCATGCAAGCTGTGAAAACAATAAGATGTTTTTGTATAAATATCTGGACACCTGGTGTTTGTCTGAGTCTTGTTTATGGTACACTGGTGTAATGTTATTGGAATGGGTGTTGTAAGACCTCACCCAATCACCCTGAGGGGTGGATGGGTACTGACCAATCTCCTTGTGTGATTAAGACATATAAGTGGATAATTAATTAATTAAAAATCACATTTTCCTGCTGACTATGCTTGGATTCATTTCCTTGTCTCTGCTACAAAACCACAGCAATCCTGCCAATTCCCAAGACAGTACAAGATAAGAGGATATCAGGAGCAAAATGGGTGCATAACAAGGTGGCTCCCTGTGGAGAAAGCTGTGGTTTAAGGGGTTTGCAGGACTGAGTTCAGTTACAGTTGTCCATATTGACATAATGCCATTGGTTTTCATGGGAATTGTTCCAAGCTGGTAGGAAAGTCTAGGCAGATCTCCTGTAAGTGAATTATGTGATTCCACTGACTTGTTCTTGGTAAAATCCCATACCTGTCAAATTTGGCACAAGGACAAGCTCAGTGCTGAGGAGCTGTAGAGACAGTTTTCCAGCAGAAGAGGCTTTTAGACACTCATTACCAACACATGGATGCATGTATTTTCTTTCTTCATCTCCCACCTTCCTGGGACCATAAATAAGTCTGCACAGAGTATTGGTTTCGTGATACAGTGAGAACAAAGTCCTGTGCTACAACAGTTTTCACATGCTGATCCTTTGTGGGATCTAAATAGGAGAAAGACTGTCCCTACAGGTGAAGGCTTAAGTACTCGATAAAATGTTGTCCCTACTGCATTCAGTGTACTTGGATTAATACAGGAGGGAAGAGCTTGCTTTTCCCCTACCCCTTATAGAAAATACTTAGTAATGGTATCTCGAGTAAACCATTGTGTGATCCATTATAACAGAACATTTCTTGAGAGATGCAAATATATCCAAATATACATGGATATACCTTCTCTTCTGATTAATTTAGTAATCTCTTGCCTTAACTCCTTAACAATCCTATTTACCAAGTCTTTTATCACACTGAAAAGAATTCTTTCAGTTCCAAAATGGAACTGAAATGACTTGATTATAATGCCCCCTCCCTTAGGATTATACACCGGTCCTGTTCCAGCCCTTTGCTTTTTAGTTCCACATCTTGTGTTGCCACATGCTGAACTCTGCTGAATACAATTAACAGCTGTTGTGCTGCTGGCAACTGGGACATTGCATGCAAACTGCCTCCCAGTTAAAAAGAAAAACTTTAAGAAACAATAAGAGATTGAAAACCTCTCCCCACCAAAGTTAAGGCATACCGTGAAAATGGTATTTCAAGCAATGGCCCATTGCTTGAAAATGGATCACCTGAACTCTTATGGTAGCTGTTTTCTCTTCAAAAATTATTCCTTAAACAGAAGCCTCTGACGCTTGATCTCTGTCAGAGAGAACAGGACCTCCAAAGACCCAGATGTCTAGAAAGAATAAAGAAGGTACATTTGTCACTAGTTAACATGTTGTTATTACTGGTATTTTTTATTTGTGTTAATAGCTCCTTTATTCCAGTAAGACCTTCTTATGGCAAAAGTCTTTGTAAGACATTGTGGGGCATTTCTCAGAAGGGTAAGCTTTAACCTTCCATTTTTTATTCCTTGGCACTTACTTCTGAATCCCTGTTCTTTTCTCTGTCTCTAGCCCCAAGACTTGAAGACTGTCAACTATGAGAGATCTCAGGGTTTGAGGGGGAAGCCTGTGGCTGCCTCACAGAAGAGCCAGAACACAGTGCCCACACAGAAAAGCATGGGAGGAGTCTGTGATGAGTTTTCTTCTCTGAATCCAATGGCTCCTATGGACACTGTCTCTTAGCCTTAGTAAGAAGCACTGCGTCTCCAAAATGAGCATCTTGTGCTGCTCTTCCACCCAAAGGCCAGACTGCTAAGAACCAGGACAAACAACTCTGGTGTTTCCTGCTGTCTGCTATGGAAGAAACTTAGTTCAACTCTTCTGAAATAATCCCTCTGTAAGGTCTTGTGAGGCTTGGAAGTAGGGGTAAGACTTGTGGTAACCCTCTGTCCAGACAACAGAACAACTATGTGAAGAGGATACTATTAGGCTGTGTCCCTTATCCTCTTTCTGCAATATCCAACCACTCGGTAGTAATAACAGGGTTGATATGTATGAATTCTGTGCTGCACTTCAGTTTCTTTCCTCCAGCTTCACTAACCTTCCCCATGGCTGGATATTTTTGTATATTTGCTTGTCAGAACTCAGGCTCGTTGCCTTTTTATACATGAGCCTGTTTGTGTGTCTGTGTGTGTGCATGTAAAAATATCTGGGGTCCATAGGACAGGAGGGACATGGACCTGTTGGAGCCAGTCCAGAGGAGGCCACCAAGTAGATCAGAGGGATGGAGCAACTCTCCTGTGAGGAAAGGCTGAGAGAACTGGGATTGTTCAGCCTGAAGAAGAGAAGGCTTCAGGGTCACCTAATTGTAGTTTTCCAGTACCTGAAGGGAGCTGACAAGAAAGATGGAGAGAGACTATTTACAAGGGCATGGAGTGATGGGACACAGGGGAATGGCTTCAAACTGACAAACAGTAGGTTTAGATTAGATATTAGGAAGAAATTTTTCCTATGAGGGTGGTGAGGCACTGGCACAGGTTCCTCAGAGAAGCTGTGGATGCCACATCCCTGGAAGTGTTCAAGGCCAGGTTGGAATGGGGCTTGGAGCAACCTGGTTTAGTGAACAATGTCCCTGCCTATGGCAGGGAGAATGGAACCAGATGATCTTTAAGGTCCCTTCCTGTATTGACCTTCTGACGGGAGGCCTTCCCTTTGCGGCCGAAGGCAAAAAAGCAGAAGGGGCTGCTGCTCTGCTAAAGTTGTTTATTTTGTAGCTCCATAGTTCTCTGAAGGCAGAGTCTGAAGGGGTTAAATGCGAGAATCAAGCATCAACAGCGGCGGCAGCAGCAGGCTAGCAGCAAGATGTAACAGTTGTAGATGTTGTAGATGATGATGTGTCAAACTTACAGAAGTATTTATTATATTTGCTAACTGGCCAATTGAATTAACACACGATTCTAGTTTTTCTTTTCTTAACCTATCCTGGTCTAATTCTAACAGTCGTAAATTTTACACAAGCCTTACATAGGTATTACACAGATTTGTGTATATTGCTTCTATCAGTTCTTATTGTTTATGTGAACACTCCATCTAAAAAATGTGAACAGTGTAGTTCCATCTATGTTTTGTCTAAAGTAGAGAAATTTTGTGAAAAACAACACTGCTGCAGTACAAACTGTGTTTAAGGTCTCTTCACTGCAGCTTTTTAAAACTTAAGGCACTTAGCATATTTTTCTACTAAAAGCTAAAAATCTATTTTTCTACTTCCCTTTGGTGTGACTTCATGTATCTCAGTTTATCTAAAGGTTTTAATTCAATCCCTGTGCTTTGGTTTTCCTCTGGGCCTGAGTCCAGAGGAGTTCTCACTACAACACCTTTCAACACAAACCATTCCATGGTTCTATGGTACATATGCATATATATGATATATGTGCATGTATGTGTGCATTTAGCATATTACTAGGAGGAAGAATAACATATTTATACCTTTCATATGGTGTTTTTTATTTCTGTATTCAGCCAGAGTGTAATGGCCAGGTATGGCCAGTTTTGTCTTAAATTTCTCACCAGAACTTGAGGATGAAACCAGTCTAGCTAATATTTCTAGTGCTGCATTCAGGATAACTTTCATGACTGCACTTAAAGGAGGAGCTCAGGTTAGTTTAGATTCAAATCCTGATCTGTCACTGACTTCTCATAGTGGATTTGAAAAGTTGTGTAATGTAGTTTCTCCACTTTATTTCCTTGCAGACCAGGAAACAGAACACCACTTTGAGAATATTAAAAATGCTTTGATTCCAATGTCCTCTACTTCAAGGGGTCAATACAATTTGCTTGCATGGGGCATTGAAAATAGGATACACAAGTTGTTCAGCTCAGCTTTTTTTGGGAAGCTGAAAAACATCTAGTAATTGTAAAGATGTGTTTTGTCCCTGCATTTTATTAATACAGATCACTTGTTTCTATTGCCAGTTCTAGTGAATTAGCAAGCTGCCAAGGCGCTAATGAAATACAGTGTGAATAGCAATCCCAGTGCTACTGGACAGGGTGATGAGGAACATTGCTGAATATAGATGGTGTTGTCTTGGCCCTTCTCTCTGCCTCCAACTTGAATGAGTTCTACCCTGATCCAAAACATTTGTCATCTGCTTTAACCAAAAAATTTAGAACAGTTTGTTTTTCAATGAAAGCACTGTGCCACTTCTGAAAGCATCCTTATGTAAGACAGAAACAGAGACAAAGATTTTCTTCCATACCAAGAAGTTTCTCAAGGAAGAGCAACTGCATTTTGACAAGAGCAATTCTAATACTCAAGCTAATAAAAGTGGCTACTTTCAGACATGTGGATTTGAGCCCTTTCACAGTTGTAGAATTACAGAATCACAGAATGAACTAAGTTGAAAAAGACCTTTGAGATCATCAAGTCCAACCTATGACCTAACACCTCCTCATTAACTAAACCAGGGCACTGAGTGCCATGTCCAGTCTTTTTTTAAACACATCCAGGGACAGTGACTCCACCATCCCCCTGGGCAGATGATTCCAATGCCCAATCACTCTTTCAGTGAACAATTTTTTCCCAATATCTAAACTAAACTTCCCCTGGCACAGCTTAAGAGTGTCCTCTCATTCTGTCAGTGGTTGCCTGGGAGAAGAAACCGACTCCCATCTGGCTACAACCACCTTTCAGGGAGTTGTAGAGGGTGGTAAGGTCTCCCCTGAGCCTCCTTTTCTCCAGGCTAAACAACCCCAGCTTCCCCAGCCATTCTTCATAGGGCTTGTGTTCCAGACTTTTCACCAGCCTTGCTGCCCTCCTCTGGATGCATTTGAGCATCTCAACATCCTTCCTAAATTGAGGGGCCCAGAACTGAACACAGTACTCAAGGTGTGGCCTAACCAGTGCTGAGTACAGGGGAAGAATCACTTCCCTAGTCCTGCTGGCCGTATTATTCCTGACACAGGCCAGGATGCCGTTGGCCTTCTTGGCCACATGGGCACACTGCTGGCTCATGTTCAACCAGTACCCCCAGGTCCGTTTCTGCCTGGCTGCTGTCCAGACACTCTGTAGCACTGCAGGGAGTTGCTGTGAGCAAAGTGCAGGACCCAGTACTTATGCTTGTTAAACCGCATATGGTTGGATTCAGAGGCCCATCTATCCAGCCTGTCCAGGTCCCTCTGCAGAGCCCTCCTACCCTGCAGCAGATCGACACATGCTCCCAGCTTGGTGTCATCTGCAAATTTACTGATGGTGGACTCAATCCCCTTGTCCAGATCAGCAGGATCTGAACAGGACTGGCCTCAGCCAACAGGATGATATCGAACAGGACTGGCCCCAGCACCGATCTTTGGGGGACACCACTAGTGACTGGCCGCCAACTGGATGTAGCACCATTCACCACCACTCTCTGGGCCTGGCCATCCAGCCAGTTCTCAACCCAGCAAAGAGTGCACCTGTCCAAGCTGTGGGCTGACAGCTTTTCCAGGAGTATGCTGTGGGAGACAGTGTCAAAAGGCTTTGCTGAAGTCCAGCAAAGCCTTCCCTGCATCCACCATGTGGGTCACCATCCCTTCCCTGCATCCACCATGTGGGTCACCTGGTCATAAAAGGAGAGCAGGTTGGTCAGGCACGACCTGGCCCTCCTAAACCCATGCTGGCTGGGTCTGATCCCCCAGCCATCCTGTAGGTGCCGTGTGATAGCACTCAACATGATCTCTTCCTTAATCTTGCCAGGCACCACGGTCAGGCTGACAGGCCTATAGTTTCCTGGATCCTCCTTCCAGCCCTTCTTGTGGATGCATATCACACTGGGCAGCTTCCAGTCATCTGGGACCTCCCCAGTGAGCCAGGACTGATGGTAAATGATGGAGAGCGTCTTTGTAAGCTCATCTGCCAGCTCCCTCATCACCCTAGGATGGATCCCATCTGGTCCCATAGATTCGTGAGGATCTAAGTGGCTCAGCAGGTCTCTGACTGCTTCCTCCCAGATAACAAGGGGGCTATTCTGCTCCCTGTCCCTATCTATCAGCCCAGGAGGACAGTTGTCCTGAGGACAACCTATCTTTCTGTTGAAAATTTAGGCAAAGAAGGTGTTAAGTACCTCCGCCTTTTCTTCATCTTCAGTTACTAAATTCCCTCCTGTATCCAATAAAGAATGGAGGTTTTCCTTGCCCCTCCTTTTGCCATTAATGTATTTATAAAAATATTTTTTATTGTCCTTCACAGAAGTCGCCAGATTGAGTTCTAATTGGACTTTTGCCTCTCTATTTTTTTTCCTACATGACCTAGCAACTCCCTTAAACACTTCCTGAGACACCTGACCCATCCAAAGATGCTACACCCTTTTTTTCCTTAGTTCCTTCAAGAGCTCCTTGCCCCTCCAGGCCGATCATTTTCTTCGTTGGCTCATCTTTCGGCACATAGGGACAGTCTGTTCCTGTGCCTCCAAGGTTTATGTTTTGAAGACGCTCATCCTTCCTGGCCTCCTTTGTTTTTAAGGGCTGCTTCCCAAGGTACTCTCTGAATAAGTCTCTTGAATAGGCCAAAGTCTGCCCTCTGGAAATCCAGTGTGGAAGTTTTATTGGTGCCCCTCCTCGTTTCACCAAATATTAAAAACTCTGTAATTTCATGGTCGCTATGCCCCAGAGGGCCTCCAACCACCACATCTCCCACCAACCCTTTTCTGTTTGCACACAGCATGTCTAGTGTAGTCCCTCCCCTGGTAGGTTCACTCACCAGCTGTGACAAGAAGTTGTCCTCCACACAGTCTAAGAACCTTCTAGACTGCCTCTTCTTTGCTGTGTTGAGTTCCCAGCAGATATCTGGCAGGTTAAAGTCCCCTACAAGAAAAAGTGCTGGTGATCTTGAAACATCCTCCAGCTGCTTGTAGAATAAGTCATCCACCTCTTCATCCTGGTTAGGTGGTCTATAACAGACTTCCACCAGGATGTCAGCCTTGTTGGCCTTCCCCCTGATTCTTACCCATAGGCACTCGCCTTATCTCAATTTCCATGGCGTCAAGAGCCTCTCTAATATACAGAGCCACCCCTCCACCTCTTCTTACTCTCCTGTCTCTTCTGAAGAGCTTGTAGCCATCCATTGCAGCATTCCAGTTATGCGAGTCGTCCCACCACGTTTCTGTGATGGCGACTACGTCATAGCTTTCTTGCTGTACCATGGCTTCCAGCTCATCTTATGTGTTACCCATACTGCATGCATTAGCATACATGCACTTCAACTGGGCTGCTGATTTCACCTGACTCTGCCTTACCACCCTTGGGCTTGTTTCTGGAGAACCTAGTTGCATCCCCTTCCCCCTTCAAATCTAGTTTAAAGCCCTCTCAATCAGCCCCACCAATTCATAGGCTAGAATCCTTTTGCCCTTGATAGAGAGATGGAGTCCATCTGGCTCCAGCAGGCCAGGTGCCATAAAAGTTGCCCCATGAAAAAAGAACCCAAAATTCTGCCAATGGCACCAGCCCTTAAGCTACTTGTTGATAATGTGGGTTCTCCTGTTCCTTTCATCATTTGTCCCTGCCACTGAAGAGACTGAGCAGAACACCACATGTGCTCCTGCCCCATCAGCCAATTGACCCAGAGCCCTGAAGTCCCTTTTAATTGCCGTGGTGCTCTTCTTTCCAAGCTTATCACTGCCAGCCTGGAGTATCAGCAGTGGGTAATAATCAGAGGGCTGAATCAGCACAGGGAGTCTCCTGGTGATATCCTGTACCAGGGCCCCAGGGAGGCAGCAGACCTCCCTGTGGGATGGGTCTGGCTGGCATATGGGGCCCTCTCTTCCCCTCAGAAGGGAGTCACCTACTATGACTACCCTTCTTTTCTTTTTAATGATAGAGATAGTGATCTGTCTGACAGACAAAGTATAATTGGGAGGCTCTCTGGGCAGATTATTTTCTTTGATGTCGTCTGGCTGACCCTCTGGATCCAAGGCCTCATACCTATTCTGAAGTGGCACCTGGGTAGGTGATGGGGGTTGGGAGGAATTTTTATTAAGTCCCTGAGTAGGGACCCATTTCCATTCCCCTTCATCTATCAGGTCACCTCATTCTGCCTGCTGGTAGGAGGCATGGGAGTCCTCTGACTCCTGGTGGGCTTCTCTCAGGGATGGAAGCTTGAAACTCCACCAGTCTATTTCCCTTTCACTTTCCTTAATACTCCTTAGTCTCTCTATTTCCTCCTTAAACTTGGCCACCAGACAGATCATTCACCTGTTCGCATCTCATGCAGGTGTCTTTTGCACTGTCCCCTGGTACCACTGACAGGCTCAGACTCTCCTTACAGGAAGGAGTTTGGACAGATGCATCCTTCTTGGGGGGTTCTGGGTTGGTACACTTTTACTAGCTATAGTTTTTGATAATTTGGAGACCATTGCTGAAAAAAACAAAACGAACAGACAAACAAACAAAACTCCAACACAAAATAGAAACCCCACTAGCAGGAAGATGGCTGCAATCCTGCCTGCTTGCCCTGCCCAGGCAAACTGCCTTGCAAACAGCCGTGCCACACCCCTATTTGCCCGCTTTGGGTCACCACCCTCCCTACAGCCTTCTTCAAAATCACCTCCGATGGCCGGAGGAAGCCCCTCCCAGCTCCTGAATGGCTAACGAGAGGGAATTGTGATTATTATAGTTCGCTTTCTTTCTGTTCTCTAGCTGACTAACTTCTCATCTACCACTTCTGTCCCTCGTATCAATTTATGTAAGAATTTGAGGTGTAGACATATAGATGAAAAGAATTTTGAAAGGCAATGCACTGAATCCCTATAATAGGGGTTGTGTTCTTTCTCGTGTAAGTTTAAAAAATTAATGTTATCAAATATCACTCTCCTCTTTAAATACATGAAAATAGGATACTGAAGGGAATGACCAGGGCTCATTAGGATATCTGTTGGACTATCTGTTGGGCTAGTTACATTCTGATGCCTAGGCAAAGAAATATGCTTGAGCTATGCAAAAAGAAGTTACTTGAGCTATGCAGAAAGAAGTAGTTACTTTGCAACAGGATATGTAAATGAAACACTTTTTAGAAATCAGAACGCTTAGTAGAACAAGATAACTACAAAGAAGTAGAACCAGATAAAACTGGCTATTCGAGCAAACAATTCCATAAAGCATGCGCAAAAAGCAAAGGTAAAAAGCTCAAGCCTGAGGAAGACTGTTAGAGCCTTCATCAAATGACCACCAGGAGGCTGACAACCACCTCATGCAGAAACTGTATATGTGTTACAACGACTTACATAATCATGTGCATAATCAATATTGATTAGTAAATATGTTGCAATACGAAGATTATGAAGCTATAATATGCCAGTTCAATAGAGAATGTATAAAAGCTAGTGGAAGGGATGGATGAGTGAGCTTGGCTGAATGATCCCCCTCACTTCCAGCGCTGAATAAACAAATACCTGCTCTACAGCCATTTGACTATGGAGTTTTATTTTCTTGCCTGGTTTTTGGGCATCAATTCCACCACTATTTCCATGAGCAGCATATTGGACTGCCATCCTTTTGGATAAGCCAAGTCTATACTCCCCTAGGCTTCAAAAGGAAAAATTAAACTTTCTCTGATGCAGTGGTTCCTCTCAAGTCATGCAATGCTGATATTGGGAGGCACATATATTTTGTTGAGGATTAAAAGGCTGTTATACAAAAGATGGCCTTTCAAAAACAGCAAATAGCTATCTTTACCTAGGCAAACATGTAAGAACATAGCACTACAAATGACTATGCGTTCTAACCCTTATAACTATAGATCAGGGACTAAAGGATCAGCAGAGTAACTATTTTCTCCCTCCTAAATATAGAATAACTATTTCCTCATTCGTAAATGTTGCGGCGGAGGCTTGATGGTCGTAAGCTGTAACATTCTGAAAGTGTCTCGAGCTGGGGGCCACTCAGCAGGCCATGACACACACACACGCACGCACGAACCAGATAGCTTCTTCAATAAGTTGACGGCAAAGAGTCAGGAAGGGTCCTTGTGTAGAGTCCATGGGAGAAGTTTATTCCAGCCATGTGTGTGAAACAGTTCCAGGGAATGTGACAACGAGAGGACGAAGAGAGTATGAAAGTGGAAAGGTCCAGGTTTATATATGGGGTTGGTAGGGGTGGAGAGAGAGCATCAGAGACCAATAATCTGAGGGCACGGGGTCGGTACACAGGGGGGACTAGGGTATGGGAGCCAATGGGGAAACTCTGAGGGAGTGGCGAGGGAGCGAGGACCAATGGGGGCAACAGGGAAATAGGAGAACCTTCCTGATAAGGTAGAAAGGGGCAGGGAGGCCAACAGGCCAACCAGGGAAGCAGAACAGGGGTACATTAACATAATGAAACAAAGCATCCTGGGAGAGGCCTTTTCTGTCACCATAACCTGGATTGCCAACTAGGGCTCTTCCCTCCAGGGGACTGATGTGGTCCCTTGGTCAACAGGCCCACTGGCCTCCACATCTAAATACTACAAACTACAATTCATACCAATCTGCTCCTCTTCATTTGCCACCAGACTTAGCGGGTTTCTGCTACTTGCTATTTCATCTTCATTTATATAAGTAAGTGTCACTGGATGTGGCACTTAGTGCTATGGTCTAGTTAACAAGACGGTGCTAGGTCATAGATTTGACTCAATGATCTCAAAGGTCTTTTCCAACATAGCTGATTACGTGATTCTGTGTATTAATTTGTAGTCCAGTTTACCAGCAGACTGGAATGAATAATCTATAGTATGGCGTTTGTTTCTCTAAAACATTTTCCTATATAGACCTTCTTAGCAAAGAAGAAAACTAAATTTAGTGGTATTTTTCACAAAGTTCTCTGAAAGTCAAAAATACCAGCCAAGCATCAGTAATTATGACAAACAGGAACTTGAAGCTACTCACTCAGTGCGGGATACTGCAGGAAAAGGTGACATTTGGCTGTTTGCATGGTACATTCCTCTGGGAAAATAATTTCAGTAGGTTCATTATACGAGGGGGAAAAAATCCCAAAATCCAGAGACCTTCCTACTACCTCACCATTCTGCTCTTATCATAGGTGCTAAATTACAAAAACCAAACTGAGATATTACACAATGTATTGGGAAGGCACAAGCTAGAGCAGACCTTGTGAGGGAAAAATGTATAATACCAGAGTTCTTTGGACTTTAATGCATCCTTCATCAGCAACTGCTGGTACAATGAAGCCTTCTTTTACCCATCCTCAACATAAGTTTTAAAATCCCACTCAGCATTGAATGGTGGAGACATCATGACTGTGCTCTGAATGATTCTGTTTTAAACTAAAGAAGCATTCTGTTTGGACCAGAAGTTCACTGAGTTCATCGCTTAAGTGAGGCTATTCATCTGCTTCTCAGAAATAGTCCTTTAAAGTTACTCTCTACCATGTCTTCAGATGTCTTGCTTTGTTTTAATTTAATCTGACACAGGCCAAAACTTCCTATGAAGTTCACAGCACAGGAATACATACTTGTAAAAAATCAACTTGAAGAGGAGATAATATTTAGTATTTTCTAAATATTTTCCGCAAATATTTTATATAACTTAAGAAGTCCGTGAAATTCTTTGGTGTGGCATCCCTGAATCAATGTGAGAGAAAGATCTTTAGGTCATATTCATGGTTCCCTGACTCCTGGGCTGCTGGATTTTAACAAAGGCATGAAACCAAGTATTAGAATAATGCTAAATCTTGGCTGCTGGTAATAGCCTTTGACAAACGATGGGGATTTACTGGTTTCTTGGGTACATCACTTTTCCTGGCTCTGAGATCACTGAGTCATGGATGCTGGAAAAGACCACTAAGATCATCAAATCCAACCTGTGATCGATCTTCACCTTGTCAACCAGGCCAGAGCACTGAGTGCCATGTCCAGTCATGTCTTGAACACCTCCAGGTATGGTGACTTTGCCACCTCCCTTGACAGCCTGTTCCAATGCCTTATAACCCTTTCTGTGAAAAAAATTCCTCCTGATGTGCAACCTGGACATCCCCTGGTGCAACTTGAGGCTATTTCCTCTTTTTCTGTTGCTGGTTGCCTGGAAGCAGAGCCTGACCCCCACTTGGCTACACTCCTTTTAGGGAGTTGTAGACAGTGATAAGATACTTTGGTACAGAGCTCTCCATACTGTTTCAATTCTTTCCAGCAAAACTGAAGGTTTGGCTGATCATTTAAAATGCTCTGTAGCAGGAATGTGAAAAACAACAGATACCAGCACACTGATGCCACATTCTACCTTAGTGATCTCCAGCCTGTTGCTCATACCCTTGCATACCTTCCTCACTGGCTGTCATAATAAAAAAGGATGATGTTCACAAAAACTGTGGTTGTATAGCAGAGACGAGGAATGAAAAGCGTAGCCAGAAGGAAAATGTGTTATTTAATTAATTAATTGTCCACTTATGTGTCTTAATCACACAAGGAGATTGGTCAGTAACCATCCACCCCTTAGCGTCACTGGTTAAGGTCTTACAACACCCATTTCAATAACATTACACCAGTGTACCATAAACAAGACTCAGACAAACACCAGGTGTCCAGATAGTTATACAAAAACATCTCATTGTTTTCACAGCTTGCATGAGAAAAGAAAGATTCACACAGAACACTGCAAAAAGCTGGAAAATCTTTCTAGCAGCCCTTTCTGTATCCACAAAAAACCTCAACTATTGTGCCCTAAAACTATGATCAAGATAAGATTTTCAAAATGAACACCCTGAAATTTAAACAATAAAAAAAAGGTGATAATAAGTTAGCTATAGGTGTCCTGGTACCTTGTATGCTGATAGTTAACTCACTTCAACCAAGAATTTAATGTCATGACTGCTTAATGGCTAATGCTTAGTTTGAAAAAGGAAATAAAAGTCTAGATTGAATTAAATTATTTTATTTTTGATTTTGATTCATGCTTCCTCAAAAGCAATATAAACACTTAAGAAAGACCATTTAATTACTCAGATTCCAAACTCTCATACCAAATGATGAAAAAAGAAACTGATTGATTGATTGGAGGGAGAGGGTTTGGAAGAGAAAAAACATCAATGCTAATGCCTTAACCCAAGACTTCAGTGGTTAGTGAATTTTTTCCAGATGTTTCTTCTGTTTGCTAAACTTCACCAATGACTACTGATTAGTTTATTAAATAAATTTTTCATCAAGGAAACCAATAAAGCACACAATTCCCAAGTTTTGTGTTTGTAAAAATACACAGAACAGTATTTTTAAATACTGTTTATCAAGTCAGCAGATGACTACTGTTAGCACAGGTTTATAAATCACTCTCTGGTTCTCTACCAGAAAGGATACAGCATTTCTGAAACACTCCTTGTTCTTAAAAGAAATAATGCCAAAGATATTCCACTATTTTCCTTCCTGTAGGCAAATGCATGCAGATGATAGACCAGGGAAAGTTTTGTCTTGCAAATTATTTTTAAAATCCCATCCACCTTCTCTGCTGCCTTGATCTTTTCTGGAGACAAAATGTAGGTAAAGATTTTGTAGATAAAGCTTTCATGCAAAAATGCTTATCATACAAAAATAATGTATTTCTACCTGTAGATTTAGAATAATTTTGTAGAATATAACTGCTATACTGTAGAGATTTCATCTACTTTGAATGGTAGATATAACTGAGGGGGCCATAACAGATGTTCTTGGCTGCCTAGGAATAATGGCTTTCCTGTATGAAGCTTTTTGCCAGCTTTACGCAGCAACAGGCAGGAGTGTTGAGTACATTCCTCATGTGACAGAGACCTGAAGTCTGTGCAGAGAGGAACAAGACTGTCTTGTAGCCTTCTAGGAGTTCAGTGATAAATTCCCCAGTGCCAAAGATATTGTCAGAGATCAGAAAACCTGAATGACATAGTAAAGTAGCTTATGTGGAGATAATAGCAGTGTAATCATAGGCAATATTTTTGAAAAAGAGAAAGCAAAAATGTATATATAAAAATACGGTATTTTTTTTGTATTATAGTCAATAATAGTATAAGTGTAGCTATGCCAATACTAAAATAGACCTCATACTAATGGAGTAGTCAGGAAAAGACATGGTACTCTGTCAAAGGAGGATAGAGTTTGATATTACGAATCCATTTAAATATTGCCTTAGTATTCAGGCCATCCTCAGAAAAAGATTTAGCAAAAGGAGCATCCTGAAGTGGAAATGAAACTGATTAGAAGTGCAAAAAAAATTCTGTTTAACAAAGGAGAAAAGATAGAATCACTTTTGACTAGTGGTGGAATAAGTCAAAGGAGACAGAAAGGAATCAAAAAAAGTTAAAAACCCAGTCCACCTAAGAGTAGTGTCATTGGGAAGCCTTTCATTAATTTCAGCAGAAGTTGGAGTATGCCCTCTGTCAGCTAATCCTGTTTTTTCTTTCATAGTGTAGGAAAAGAGAAGATACTGAACGATATGCAACGAAATTATATGTGCCATCGGAAGTACAATGTATCTGTTGTACTCCCTAGCTCTGGACATTGACACAGGGAACCCACAGAAAAAGAAGGGTGATGTTTATACTTGTGTGCAAGAGCACATATAGGCACTGCTTCTGACTGAGAGACAGAAGAAGGTGGTGCTCAGAGGTGGCAAACACTCAGAAGATAAGACTACCCCTTCATGCCATTACAGGACAACATGGAGCAGAACTGAACAGACAACATCTGTCTGCCCGTCTTTCCAGAACCAGGAGTTTGCCCAGCTCAGTGGCTGCCCTGCTGCTGCAAAGAGCACTCAGGCTCTTTTGGAGATGTTCAAAAGCTGGTTGGCTTGATATATGCTGGAACACACGTAGAAGACTTATCATTCCTTATGTTGAGCCAATTAGCAGCTGGAGTTCAACAAGAGACATCTTTAGCATGTGCATAAGATATCTTGTTAATTGCTTTGAAGTGATTTCTCTAGAGGTAATCTAGAGGTAAAGAGGTTTAAATGCTTGTCCTAAGTATGTGCCCTTTCCTCTATTAAGTTTCCTCTAGTGGTCTGTGTCTGATAATTACTGTTTCTAAACTGCTAATTAAACTTCTGGAGACAGAGATGCCTGATTATAGTGAGTTTCAAAATACTATTGCACTGGGAGCAGGATTTTCTCCTTGAACTGTGCCTGAAGATTAGCACTTGAAAGCTTGTATACTTAACAGGATGTTACCAATCCTGCATGCTTTTGAAAACCATGTTTTAAAACATTTCTGATAAGAGATGATTTGGCCATCATGTGGTGCTGTTATGGAGTTTTATAAGGAGTCTCATTGTGGCTAGAACCTTAGCTCCAGTCTCTTGATGTTCTTTGCTATGAATTAGTCTTCCTTCAAAACATCCTTCTGAGAAAACGAAATGGTTTTTGGTCCCAGAAGGACCTCAGCCCAGCAGAAACAGATGACACTGCTCTGACATTGTTCTCCTTCTTCTCAGCTTTCTACAAAAGTGTTCCATGATGCTGAGAACAGTGGAAAGGGGAAGAGTAGCAGAGAAACACATCTTCTTCCAGCAGATTGCTTCATTTTCAGAGCAGACAGTAGAGCTGGAATGACAGGCAGGCCCATGGCTACACTTCCTCTTCTGGGTATTCTTACCTGGGCAGGGGGTAAGAGCAGCCTGTGACAACCTGCAACGGGCTCTTTTAATGCTGCTTACCCGTGGGAGTTGGTTAAAGGCTGATAACCCAATGCCAGAGGATAAATTTTATGATCCCCCACTTCCCCACTTCTCTCTTCAGCCGGCAATCCATGGGAGGAAGAAGGTAAAACCTTAGATTGAAAGCTTCTCGTGGATTGTTTTAAACATTAACATAAAGATGTATTTCCCTTTGTCAGCTGCACCTTTCAGACCTTTGTCCAAGGGGCAGTACTCGGGAAGTAACAATTAGGGTTGAGGAGTGTTAGAAAGGTTCAATCAACTTGTCCCCTGTGGACAGAAAAAAAAAAAAAGAACTACAGAATAAAGTTAAGTGCAAATCAGTATGGAATTCAAGCATGCTGGCCTACAACTCTGGGGCAATTTTACTCAAAATTTTTGGGAAATACTGAAATGTGACTTGCCAAGACATATGGGAAGGGGAGGGGACAGCAAGGGAAGGAATCAACAACAAAACCTGAAGAACACCAATACCAACAAAAGGTTTGTCTAGAGACAGGCTGGCATGGTAATCAAACATGATTAAAATCAAAAGCCTGGAGATGTCAGAATTTCTGGGAGATGTCTCCAGATCTTAAGTCTCCTTTATCTGCTATTTTTTGTTCCTTTACTACCAATACTATCTATTGGCAAATCTGTATTATTTTTTCAAGCCCTTTTTCAGACACAGCTTTGGCCTGTGACTGGAGTAAGACACAGGAAACAGATGCAAATCCTTTGACATGAAGCTACTCACCTGGTCCAAGTTTTACTCTCAGCAGCTACATATAACTGAAATTTCCTTTTACACGTTTCATTTGTGCTGTTGTATAAACTAAGAGATACACGCTGCAGGGTAGTTAAAAACATGTAAAGTTGTTTTTCTTTGTTGACAGGCATACATTTGAAAAAATACCACTCAGTTGTGTGTTGATAAATAAAAACACTGGCTTTCAAGTGATTTGATGTGGTGGTTTGTGTTTTTGTTGTTGTCATTGTAGAATAGCTAAATCCTAAAAAAGAAATTCATTGTATGTTTCTGTGTCAGCCTTCCCCTCTGAGCTGCCAACAGCAGGAAACCTTTTATGAGCAGAAACACCTGTGGATGTTTCTCATTTTTTGTGTGCATATTTCAGCCTTCCAAAGCACATTCCTCGACCTGCAGCTCTTCATGCAAAGTCAGAGCTAACCCTTCTCTTTTGTGAGACCGCAAGGCAAATATTTTGGCCTGTCGGCCCCATCTGTGGAAGTTCTCACATGGGGTGAGTTACGGCAGCATTTAAATAATTATGAAAAATAATTCTTGAAGAACACTTAAGAGCATTGTTCTGGCCTAGTCACGGAAAATATTTATTGCTGGGCAGCACGGACAAGCTGGGAACACGCCGTGGCCCAACAGCAGCCGAGCGCTCCCAGGCACGCACCCACCCCCGCACCGCCGCTCGCTTGCGTTTACAAACAGACCATGGCTCTGATCTCAGTTTACAAACGATCACAATTGCAATCCCACTTTACAGACAATCTCGACTTTAACCACGGTAGGAGCCCCCTCGAGCACCGCACTGGCCAAGGCGGCGCAAACAACACTGGTGCTGCCTTTCACACCACGCCGGGTCTCCCCGCCTCTGCCGAGCAGGACAAAAGCAGCGGGAGGCGGAAAAAAGAGAGCTGCCGGCCCGGCTCGGGGGCGGTCGCGGGGGGCAGCGGGCTCGGCCCAAATCCCGCCTGCCCCCCTCCCCATACTGATCCGCCCCCGTCATGAGGCGGACGGTGGCTCTGCGCGTGCAGCCGGTATGGAGCGAGTGGGGCGGCGCGGCCAGACAGAGGGGTACCCCGCCTGGGGTGCACTGCTTCCCTCTTTCCTCCTCCTTCTGGCAGGTCAGCGGGGCCGGCGTGGGGCGGGGGACGGGCGTAAAGCCGCGGGCAGCGGTTGTGAGCGGGGCCGGCGGTTTAAGGCAGATGTGGGAGCTTTTCCTCGTCGGCGATTGAATTGGCATCGGGAGTTGGAAGGGGTTCCCCGGGGTGTCCCAGCAGAGCGCTCCTGGGCGGGGTGTGGTGTGCGGAAGTCCCTCTGTGACTGCAGGGAGAATAAACTTCGAGAAGACAGGATTGACAGAAGACCTCATTAACGTGTATAAATATCTGAAGGGGGTGTGCCAAGAGGATGGAGCAGAGGGTCGGTGGTATTGAGTAGTGGAACGGCGGGCAACGTGCAGAAACTGATGCACAGGAAGTTACAACTGACCATGAGGAAGAACTTTACTATGAGGATGTCCACACACTGGAACAGATGGCCCAGAGTGGTTGTGGAGTCTCCCTCAATACAGATTCTCAGGAACCGTCTGGACGCAATCCCGTGCCACATGTGCTCTAGGATGACTCAGCTTGAACAGTGAGGTTGGATCACATGACCCACTGTGGTCCCTTCCCACCCGACCCACTCTATGATTATGTGAACCCACCTGTGTGGGATAGACTTGTGATATGCAGGGTGGAGGCACCTTGGTGCTCTTCTGCCAGGGCAGAGCCAGAAGATGTACTGGCCTGGCACAGCCGGAGCCACGAGTATTCATGCCAAAAAAAAGGTGACATTGCAAAAGGCTGTAGCTGCTGGCATGGGGGTGTGCCAAAGCCTTGCCATGGGGTGTCCTGGGACGGCAGCCTGTGCCAAAGCCTTGGTATGGGGTGTCCTATGTGGCGGTCGTCCTGCATTGCTGCTCCCTATAGCAGTGCCTGTACTCCCCATGGGCTGCTTCTCTCCTTCTGGAGATGGGTGTCCTGCTGGCTGCCCTGATTCACTTGTTGGCGGGGCTGGTTGACAGAATGATGAGTTGGTTTTTCCATTTTTTCATGCATTTCTTTAATCCAGGGATCATTCCACAGGGTTAGGGTGCAGCTGCCCGGGCTGACCCACATGCTGCATTTGCACAGCCCTCTTCAGCCCTCGCTTGGTGCTTGTTTCCAAGCAGAAACCAAGTATGAGCAGGTTCAGAGAGCTGAAAAAAATCCTGTGAGCAATCAGGCTGTGAGATGGGTCAGCAGCGTGAGTCAGTGAGCAAAGGAGTCTCAGTGCAAGGTGGGAACTTTCACCCACTTGGGGCAGGAATGGGAGTGTGGCAGAAGCTGAGATGAGGTGGGGTTGCCTGGATCCCTGTACACTAACCAAAAGGGTCAGCACAGAGGAAAGACAGTAATGGCAATGGGAGAATGAGAACCTCCCAGGTGAGTTGCAGCCCGGGAAGTAGAAGCTACAGTCCACTGGGAATGCAGAAGCATGGTTTGCAGTCTTCGATTTCAAGTCTCTGCCACTGCAGTATGTGACCAAATCAAAGGGTGATGTTGTATGGAACATGGAGTCTGTTTGAATTCATCTGGGCTGCAGCTGCAGCCTTGACAGTGGGGAAGATGATCCCTGAGAATGTTTTTACAGTGCAGTTGCAGTACAGTGTTATCTTCTTGGGGGAACCTGACTTAGGGCTTTGAAAACACTAAATGTCATGACAGCACAAGAGGTTGATACTGTTAAAATAGCTTTTCACAGGAATAAAAATATATATGCTCTTCCATGCTTCTTAATTGTAAAGAGCTCTCTTTCTGTTGTCTCACAGTTTGCTTTGTCTGACAGGGCATTGTGGCTGGGAACTCAGTGGGGCAGAGAGGGCACTGCTAGCCCCTCTGCCAGGCACTGCCATGCCACACTGGCCGTGGCCCTAGTGCTGGAGCACAACGAGGGGAGATGCTGCCAGGTGCCAGGGGGTAAGGGAGCCCCAGGCAGCTCTGATTTGCAACCCAGGCTGGGACTGGGGGAGGTAGCCTGTTCCCAGACAGCTTCCTTCTCCTCTCCTGCTACCCTCCATATCAACAAGACAGGCAGCCCGGACTCAGGTTTCCTTCTGGACTCCATGCTGGAATGGAAAAAGTTGGTTTGCAGTGTCTTGACATTTCAAAATGCTCTTTTTCATTTTAAAGGATTAAATACAAAAATTAACTGGTATGGCCAGCTACATATGGAAAGCACCTAAGTCTGAAATGCAGAAGGAGTGGGAATGGGCTGCTATTAGGATTACAGTCAGGTCATACCTCAAGGGCAGTCCTGTGATTGTATGAAACAGTTAGACTGCATTTTCTTCAAAGCTGTGCTTTACAAGATTTTGATGTTGCTGACGTTTGACCTCATGAGTGTTATTTTTATTCAGCAGAAGATTGTTTGGCTCAGTGTGATAATGACTGCAAAGCTTACTGCTGTGATGGGACTACTCCCTACTGCTGTTCATATTATGCCTACATTGGGAATGTCCTTTCGTGAGTATATTTGCACTTTAAAAAAAATGGTGTGCTGTGTTCATGAACTCAGTGTAAATTTGCTGTGGCAATAAACTGAGACAGGGTTTGGGTTTTTTGGTTTTAGTTTGGTTTGGTTTTTTCCTTGCTGGTAACAATCTTCAGTATTCCTTTGAGGTCTCATGTTGCATGTATTTTTGAAGCATACTAGAAAGCTTGCTAAAACTGTGGGTTCTGTCCTTAGTTTGTGTACAATAATATAATTTCTGGAGGTAAGCTTTAGAGATAGTGAGAACTTTGTTTCAAGCTCTTGAGCTGAAAACATCTGTGAATAGAAATCTTGGGGGTTTTGTTGAAATGGTTTCTCACACTGAGTCAGTAGTGATTGAGTAGTGATTCAAATGACTTGGATTTGAAATTCATATTGCTTTGAGTGGTTTTTTTTTCATTTTCATGTTTATGGATGTCTCGCTTTGAGACAAATTTAGGAGGAAAATGCTCTGGAATGAACGTCTCCCCCAAAGACAGGCTTTTGGCACTCCCACCTCCACTGATGCAAAAGGAATTTCTTGGATGAAAGTGAAAAAACCTATTTATTTAATAAACAAAGTGGCCGCAAGGTGCAGGAAAAAATGAATAATGTTAGATATTAAACCTCCTCGTTGCGGAGAGAGCTGGGGGATTTAGATTTCCCTCTGTACCTGGCTTGGCCCCTCCTGAGGTCTGAGGCGGGGATGCAGCATCCCTGCAGCCTCCCTGCCAGTCCACGAGGTCCAATGATCTGGTTCTCAGATCACAGCTAGGACAAACAGTTCCAGAAGAAGAAGAAGTTACCGGAGAATTTCGGTATGCTGGTATGCAGTCGTGGGAAAAAATCTCTTGCCTCAGCTCACAAGCTGGCTAGAAGCAGGAAAAAAACTCTCTCCCATTGCAAGCAGAGCCGAGCAGTACAGGGGAGTGTGAATCCTTGAACACAAACCACGCTGAAGAATTTTCCCGGCTTCTGCCCTCTCCCTGTTTTCCCCAAACCCACCTTAAAGCTGTGGGACTCATTTCTGGGCATAAAGCAGATGATAGGGAAATACAGTATTACCATAAAATCACCCCAAGACAATTGACTTGTTTGTTTCTGTTAAATAGTGTTTTGGCTGTTGGGGGAGTTTATTAAACAGATTCTAGGTGAGCGTAATCTGACCCTTTAACACTGTTGTATGAGTAGCATGTTTCACAGTGCTTTAAAAAAACACAGCAGATGAAATGAAGTGGTTACAAATATTTTTTATCTAGAGAAAAATACAGGAGTAAATGGCTGATTAAAAACATAGACTCCAGTGCTCCAGTGTTTGTCTTTGCATTAGTGAGGAAGAAGAGAAGCTTGCCTGCTAATGGACCTGAGTCTGGCCTTAAGTCACAACTGACAAGTCTTACATTCATGTGCAAGGGCAAACCTAAATGAAACATAAAATGCGGTTCTTCATGATAGGGCATCTTATTTTCTGTTTCATCAATTCCAGTAGTAATTTTCTTAACCTTTAGCATGCAGTCTGTGACTTATTTTTGGTTTATATTTTTGACTAAAACCAGAGAAGAGAAAAATGACATGGCATAAGGACTGCCTGGTACTTGGGGAAGAGTGAGTGGGAAGGTAGTAGTTGCTTTTTCCTAGAAAGACTCCTCTGATGCAGGTTTTGTTTCAGCTGTGGTACCTGGGGAATATTCCAGTGTTCCCATCAGTATATTTTATAGCACTTTGAAGGAGTAGGCAGTGATGGTATTTTAATACAGAATTGATACACAGTTTTTAAAGCAGATCAAATGCTTCCTGGGCTAAAGTAAATAAAATTATGGTAGAACACCAGAATCCTTCATTCATCTGGAAATGCCAAAGCATGTATTTAAGATCGATTACTATTGGAGAATGACAAGTGAATTTTTTTCCTGCTTACCCAGTGAATGTTTGCTTTGATTTTTTTTTTTTTGTATTTTCTCATTACAAAATGGTTTTTCCAGTTATAAGCATCAAAGGAGGTGCTCATTTTGAATACCTTGTTCCAGATCACATGCGGTTAGGAATGATCAACACAAGAGTATAGGACATCACATTATAAGAAGGAGGCTTCCCATAGAGCAAGTGGATTTAATCTCTCACTTCTGCGTGAACATAGCTGGCATTTATCTGGCCTAATGTCGGAGCTGTCCTTTGTGAAGGCTTGACCAGGGGGTTCTTTAGAGTGACTGCTGAAATGTTCAAACCATGCCTTCAGCACCAGGTTGACACCTTGTCTTTGGTATGTTTATTTAATCAATGTAAATGTATTGGATTAGAGCTGAGTGTGAGTGGCTCTGACACATTTGGAAGGGTTTATGTATGTCTGGGTGGGTTTGAATACTGATGGAGGCTCTTGCAAGTGCTGTTTGCCACAACATGTCCTAAAGGAGGCATTTGATCCATCTAATTTTTATGGTTAAATACTCCAATTCATAGACATGAAGATCAGTCAGCAGTTGTTATACTCCTTTGACCCGACATTCTGCATGATTAAGTCACGGATATTTTTTTTCCTAAAAGCAGGTCAGGGCATGTCTTCTTTAAATACGTAATCTCACTTTGAAAAATTCAGACATTGATGAGTTGACCATCTGTCCTGGTAAACTGTTCTATAGTTCATTTACTAACATCACTGGGAAATTTTGCTCGGAAGTGAAGGTTGACATTCCTACTGTCAGCTCTTAACTTACCTGCAAGTTTGAAATGTGGTCATCACATTTAATGGTCATCATGACAGCTCTCAGCCATATCTCTGAGCCAATATGGTGAACTCTGTCAGCCTCACATGTAAGATTTGCTTTGTTTTGTTTTGGCCAGCTCAGGGATCAATTCTTTGGCCTTCTTTTGAACTCTGTCTCATATATTCACTTCCCTCCTTAAGTGTGGCTGGCAGGGCTGAGCACAGGGTTTGACAGAAGCCTTGCTAGGACTACTTTTTCCTGTACTTCTCTTTGAGTACCTATTTCGAAGCAGCTATCTGTGATGATCACAGAAGACATAAATGAACTCGGCAGTTTGTTCCATCTCTAAATCTGTAAGTCAAAGCCTTCAAAGCATGTCTGCTGCTTTAAGCCTGCAAACTGTTCTTTGCTTGGGCTACTACTTTGGATTTAGTTGCATTGTAAAAGATTTTATTGTGGCTTTAGCTATGCTTCATAAGAAGAACCTTCCCTTTTCACTACTGGGCACTGTATTGGTCTTTCTTTAATTATGTGCAAGAAGTTTCATGTTGCCTCACTCCCAGAAAACAAGCAGATAAAATTGCATTAGAATTTGGAATATGTCAGCGATTGAAATTTAGATTGAATCTGAGTCTGGTTCTGGTTCCTGGATCTTCGATCTGGATCATTTATTCAAAGGAACAAGCTGCTTTTATACATTTCTTTAAGGTACAATATTTCCTTACATGGTAATGTTCACTACACAACCAATCCTGTGTTGCCACATCAGCAATGCATCTTTTTAATGTCTTTCTGTGAGGTGATCATGCACTGTTCACCCGCCTGTTAGCTTCCGGTAGGCTTCTCTCTGTAGGGGCCTGCCGCGTGACACCTCCTCCCGCCAGGGTCTGTGCTGCCATGTGCTCCTTTGTGTTGCTATGTACTTACCTTTCCCCATAGAAATGGTCACTAGTGGCTTTTCTGCTTGTGTCTTTCTGTTGACAACTGTGTATTGAAATCCTTAAAAGAACTGAATTTAATCCAAAACACTCTGTGTCCTGATAATTCTGTGTAATGTTCTTTTGATATCCTTTATGTCTTTCAACGTCATAATTTTTGATCCTACTTTCTGCACCAAAAAATGGACACGATCTGTGTGGTTGCTTCCAGAGGTGCCTTTTTACTGTGTGAAGCACCATATAGTCTTCAGTGTTGTCTTGTCTCTGCTTCTTTAGAGGTTGCTTATGCTTCCTCATTTGCTTACCATGAGTTTCTATGCTCTCTCTCTTCTTTATAAATCTGCATATCTTTCTAATGTTTCTGCTCTTTATCTTCTTTGGGATGGTTCTGGGTTTGTTTTTCGCAAGTGTAACTCTTTCTTAAAGTTTTAGAAAATCCTTGTGGCATGAAATAGGTTCCTTTTAAACAATTCTCTGTTTTGTTTCATGCCTCTCACTCTTCTTTTTTTTTAAAAGCATATGCCAGCAGTTGTACAGACTATAAACACCAGGCAATAATGTATATACTGATTTTGAAACAAAGTCAATGTGACTACATCACTATCATTAATACTTAGGTTGTACCTTTTAAGTGATTAATTAACTCTTTTCACTCATTAAAACAAGTTTCAACATTGAGATATTACATGTAGGGTTTTAGAATTTTCTATTTTAAGAAATGATAATCTTTTTAGGACACCAGGGGTTTTTCTTAAGTTAGAAGATATTTTCAGCAAACATCCTCCAGGCTGTGTGCATCTGGGATTAGTGTGTTTTAATTGCTACACTTGAAGAACAGATGCAGATTTATGAGCTCACTCTAGTTATTGGGGTTTCAGGGCCTGTATGAGATGTTTCAGTAACTCCATCTCTAGTTGGACTACAGGTATAATCTATAGGCATTCAAGATCTGTGATTGAGTCACCTGTAATCTCATGAGCATCTCTAATGTAAAATAATACATTCCTCCTCCTCTCCTCCTTCATGATACCCATTTAGAGCAAATTGTTACAGTATTAATGTTTTAATATGCAGCTGTATTTCCCTTCCTATGAGTTTTCAATAGCTACAGCCTGTCAGTATTTCCTGATACATAAGCATTTCCTCCTGTTTGTTTGTTTGACATCTAGCGCTTAGTAGTTAGGTCTTCTAAACATTTTTTTTTCTTGCGAAAATTACAGATCTGTTTGGACTTGTGGAACATAACAAGGCTGTGTCTGTGAGATGAAGGAAAAGGCACAGGGATGCTTGAGTGCTCAGGCTGTTTCTCCTGCCCATCTTTTCACTCCCTACCAGAAGCACAAGGACACCCTTCCCAGCCTTCAGCATCATCCTAGCCCTTATAGTCAAGAAACTCAGGCTGCCCTTCTTCTCAGAAGCTAGTTTCTAAGTTATTGAATCGCTTCTGACTGATCTTTTATTAGTTTTCCTGTGCTGCTGCAGTTTGCTACCAGGCTAAGGACTAAGGTTACTGCAGCATATTTCCTTTGTGACAGATGCTCCAGGTTTGCCCACAACAACAGTATCTCCCAACCTAACCACCCAGCATTTTGCCTTCTTTCTCTGAGATGCTGGAGACATCTGGTTATTACTTGCAGCCTCAAACTCCAGAGCTCCTCAGAGATGGGTGTCAGGACAAAAGGGGTTTCTTCTGCAGGACCCAATTTTGAGTTTGTTTCTGACAGTGCTTTTTATATTTGCTTTCAAGAGGCTTCAAATTGTCTGGCCCTCTTGCTTATCCTGGTGGATTTTCTGTGGGCTAATTTCCAGCTATGTTTTTTCCACCACATTGTGCCTTGTGTTTGTCTTGGCACACAGGTAGCTTTTGAGCCACAACAAGCTCTTTGGGCAGGGATGTCAGTAGCAGGATGTCAGATGCCTTCTCACTGTTCCTAAAATCACAAGCCAGACACAGTTAGGGTGATAAAAACGGGTTACCTTTATAAGGATCCTAGGTGCACAATTTGCCCGGTGGAAAATGCTGAAGATGCACACACAGCATAACACGTATACAATTTTTATAGGTTTTGCAAATTACCATATCTGACAAGAATCCAATTATAATTGGTGAGGTAATTCCCCCATTTCATCCCTTTTTCAAATCCCCTCTTCTCTAGATAGAGACTAAACTTTGTTTATAAAAATATGTCTTGAAGAGCTGGTCTCAGCCTTGGTTGCCAAGAAGAACCAAGATAGGATAGAAGCCACAGACCCCCAGCCTGAAATCTTTTGGAATGTGTTTTGTCTTTATTTTGTCTGTTGGGTAGGGTAAGGTAAATTACTGGAGCTAGGCTATGAATACAATAATAGAGCTACAAATATATGTGTAAAGAATACAGAGAATATATAAAAGAAAAAAGGCAAAAATCAATTCAGCATCAGTGTGCTGTCAGGGTTAGTACTGGGTGCTGCTTTTGCTCTTCCACAATACTTCATGGCCAGCAGCTCTGAGTTGCTGTGAAATAATTCCAGATTTTAGATAAATAATGGAGCAAAGAGGACAAATAGTCCACCTGTTCTTTCAAACAAATACTGCTGGGCCAGCTGAATGTTCAGTGGCAATGAGAGGACTTACACAAGGGTTTGGCCCAGCAGATTTAAGAAAATCTGTGGATAAAATATTCAGCCCATGTGATTGGTCAGTATTTCCCTGGGTAAGTCTTTAAGGGGAGTAAACTGGAATACTGGCTTAAGCAGCAGAAGAAAGCTATAGAAGAAGAAAGCATGCTACGTTACATTGCAAATTTGTGAAGAAACTTTGTCTTCAGAAATGTCTTACTCTAAGGCAGCTTTTATTTAGAAAAACAACACAAAAGGAAACAAAACACCTGATTGCAAGAAATTCAAAAGTAAATTGAGGAAAAAGTAAATAAATACTTGAGAGAACTGTAGTCTCATTACATGTAGTGAGATGGTGGTTTGTGAGAGGGTAGGGGGAAAAATCTTAGCAGTGACACTGAGGATGCAACAGTCTGTTAGTTACCTCTGAATTAACAGGTGTTATCTGCATGAACCTAATGTATGTTGGAGGAGGTGAGCTTTTTGGGTGGGTTTTGGGCTGGTTTTTTTAAGTCTAGAGGATGTACAATGCAGCCAGGACAGATGGCAGACAGAGAGAATGGGAGGAAAAGAGGCAGAGAACACATTTAGCATAAAAATCATGTGTGTATCTTGGCCTGCAAAACTGAGGAAAAAGGTGTGTGTAGTGTGTCTTAAGTGTGGCATTTGACGTGGAGTACTTTATATCCAATAGTACCTTTGAGAAAAGCAGCTGACTGCTGTTCTGTGGATACAGAAAGGGCTGTTAGAAAGGTTTTTTCAGCTTCTTGCAATATTCTGTTTGAATCTTTCCTTTCTCACGCAAGCTATGAAAACAATAAGATGGTTTTTGTATAACTATCTGAACACCTGGTGTTTGTCTAAGTTCTGTTTATGATACACTGGTGAAATGTTATTGAAATGGGTGTTATAAGACTTTAGCCAATCACCCTAGGGCGTGGGTGATCACTGACCAATCACCTTATGTGATTACACATATAAGTGGGCATTTATTTAATTACATACTTCACTTTCTTGCTGGATACGAGTGGTTTCATTTCTTCGTCCCTGGTATACAGCCACGCTGTTCCTGAAGGGAAGAATGTTCCTTGAGCTGATTCATTTGATATGGGAATATTGAGAGTGGGTATGGAGGAGGAATGCACCAAAGGATATGATTAACATTTTAGGAGTTAGGAATATAGAGAGGTAGCCTGTGGAGTTCATAGTGAATAAAAAAAATTCAGGAAGCATGGCATTTACTGAAGGTTCCAAATAATTAAGATTAGATACTCTCAGGCATCCCAGAGTAAATATGTGTAGCAACAAATGGGTTGAGGATGGTTCTGTGTCTGTGTGACAGTTGTATGGGACTCTACTTAAAATAAAATTGTTTTCCTCTTCATCAATGGTAATGTTCAAAATTTCCCATGATTAAAGCACTTTGGGACAGTATGTAAAACTACAATTTACCTGGCAGTTCATGTTTCATGCCCCTGGCTCTGGGACTTTGATACTATGCCAGAGGTCTGCTGAAGTTCAGTAATTATTTTTTCCATTTGGCTTGACTTCTGATTAGGAGAGTCTTCCTGAATGAGCACATGGAACAGAGCCTGGTATGCTTGTGCTGAGTACAGGGGGCTGGCTATAAATGTGTCATTGGAAAGGCCAAAGCTCTGATAATTAACTGTTTCCCCTTCATTCTGTCTAAAAGGTGAATAGCAGTTCAGCCTTTTATTCCTCGGTCTTCAACATCTGGAGTACCCATGTATCTTGGTTTGAAAGACAGGTATCTGTTAAGGAAGGTAGGAGTCTCCCTTGGAATGGAAAATGTAACCCCTTTCTCTCCGAATTATTATAACTTTGAAATTAAGGGGCTTTCAGTCAAAGATATGAGGAATAGGAATAACAGTTCTTCACTAATATGTGTGTGTATATATATATATATATATATATATAACAAGGCAACAAACAACAGTAACTGTGGCAGTAACAACAAACAGGACCAGAACCCAGTGCAGCCTTCTCTCGGCCCCAGGCCCTTTCCCCTTCGGTGCAGTTACGGTCACAGCCGGCAGGGGGTGCTGTTGGCTCCCGCTGGGCAGGGCGGGTGCGATGGTTCCCCCGCGGCTGCAGGGGGCGCTCCGGAGCGAGCTCGGGGAGCACGCGGCAATGGCGGCTTGGCTGAGCTGGAAAGGGATGGAAGAAAAGCTTGCTTCACAGACCCCCTGGGGCAGCTGATCCCAGTGCCCCAGCAGAACAGCAGGCTGGAACAGCAGGGACAAACACAAAATCCTGCGTGGTAGGTGAGATGTAGCAAACTCCGCAGCTGCAGCGGAAACCCTGGGCGTCTTGGCAGGCAGGGGATGCAGTGCTACAGTGTAGCAAAGTCTCAGAGCAGCAGCAAAGGAATGGCAGGGGCAGGGCAGCCGCGCCCGGCTCCCAGCGGGGCAAGGAAAGGTGGGCTTGGGATCCTGAGGTCCCCCGAGGCACCCAAGCAGATGGCGAAGAAGTTCCATTCCCCTGTGGGGTAGGGTGTTTAATGGGGTCCCAGTGCAACAACTGCTCCAGCAAACAGAGCCGAACTCATGGTAGAAGGAAGGCAGCAGAAGGCAGAAGCCCGCAGTGAGCAGCAGGAGCTTCTCTCCTCTCCAAATGCTGAGAGAACAAGAGAGCTAGGGGCCCCACCCAACCCCCTTTTCCCAGTTCAGATCTTGAGGCATCTCTGCCCTACACGAGAAAAACCCTAGGTAAAAGAGGGTAGCCATCTGGACCTCTCCCCCTGTGGCCAGGTCTTTCATTTCTCTTAAGTACCCAGTCTTTAGTGTCTCTTGGCAACAGTATGGGGAAAATTCTTTAAGAGAAAAAGAAAACAAAACGAGAACTCCTAAAACCCCAGCATCATGGAATCATGCTATCCGTGCTTCAGCCTAGGAAAACCGCTGCAAGAGAGGTATATGTCGGGGGTTGATTGACCACAGCTTAGAGAAAAATCTAGGACCATGTTTTTATTGCAAGATCTGCTGGAGCAAGAATGGGTATTCAAAATTCACATTCAAAATGTGACCTTTCCCAGTGTTTGAACGACCAGTTGTTTTTTGTTCCATGCCCATTGTCCCAGTTCATATCCTTTAATGAAGAATATGTAATCAGATTTACAACCAGAGCAATATCTGCTCCTGATGAGGGCTGTAGAGGAAATGCTTGTCAGCACCAGAATTTAAACACAGGATGCCTCTTCTTTAGCCCTTTGTGTCTTCATTTCTGACTCTGTGTTGTGACAAGCAACTCAAAATGGGGAGAAGAACTGGTTTGCATGCCAATCAGCAGCTCTCAAAAGATAGCTCCTGGTTCAAGTCTCCCACCTCTTTTTCACTAGGATGTCTGACTAACTGTTTGAAGTGTTTGAGACTAATGGGATCTTTTGTTTGTTTCATCATTTGTGGAAGTATAGGGATTTTTATTTTAGTAAGAACTAGAATACTTTTTTAGTAAAAGTTATAAACTTGCAAGTTCAGTTGTTCATAAGAGAAAAGGATAGCATGGTTTTGTGCTAAAACTTGAGTTGCTGACATCCCTGTGGACCATCTTTTTTCGTCATTTGGAAGATTGTTAGAATTTGGCCTGAAAATAGAAGCATTAAGGTATAAATCACTGAAATGCTCTGTGGCTTACAGAAAACTCTAAGGGGAAAAAGTAAACATTCTTAAAGAATTCAGTGAAATTAGCTTGCTTATACTGCTCTATTTTGAAAATATTTTTCTGTGAGAAGGAGAGAGAATTTTTTGTTCTTCACTTGCGGTGGTCTCTTTTGGCAGCCTGCAGGATTTTCCCTAAGTTTTAGCCATGTAAAAGATAAATGTTTTCTTAACATTTAGTAAGACTGACATAAGGACTGAGCCTGGGGATTATGTTGATCACAAGAGGACTGTTCTTTCTCCATAACAATTTTGCCTTCTTTCTGTTATTTTATACCTACTCACTCACCTTTCCCCTTTTTCAAATGAGTAAAAAGTCCACTTCTGAATTTGATAAGAATCTATAACTTTGTTCAGTCCTCTGTAAATCCGAAGCTTTTGAGACAATTCAAATAATCTCAGTCTCAAACAGCTCAGCACCAGTTCCCAGAAGTAGTTAAATGCATTTGTAACTTCAAGGTGGTGAGTAGCTGTAATGGATATAGTCCTCATCCTGTTGAAATCAATAAGCGAATTACTTGAGTGGGGATTTCGTGCACATGGCTCGAATGGGAGAAGTTGTAAGCTGAGGTACCTTGTTGTATCCAGCTATTAGAAAACCCCCCAATTTTTTCTTTCTTTGTTTTTTGATCACCATGGTACCTTCCACACTCACTGCACTTTAGGCTTCCTTGCTCCTGGTTCAAGCACTGCTTAATAAGGTGTGTCAGTCCTGGAAAGTCAGGAGATACACAGGACAAATCCCACCTCACCTGACTTATCCACTCCCTTCACATCCAGTGTACACATACCTTTCCTACCCCCAGCTGGGGAATTTTTGTTTTATTGGCTAATTTTGAGTTTTCACTGAGCCTGCAGAATTCTCAGAGTCTGTTTGCATTTTTTATTGGTTGTTCCTTAATAAGCAATACCACACCAACTTGGAGCAGGGTTATTAACGAAGATACTTCTGGATCAGAAGCTCTGTTAAGAGGACCATTTGATGCTGCTCAGTGTCATTGCAGCCAATCCAAATAAGACCTGTAGCACTAATTCACTATTTGTCCTAGAAAGAGAAACTCTCATTCTAATCTCATGCACCTCTTGAAGGGACAGAAACAAAGTTTGGCATATAAAAGTGAGTTACTAAAAGTTAAAGGGAATGAACTATTAATTCACAGGGCAGCCACAATTTCCTTCAAGATTTATAACCACAACCTGGTAGAAATTTCATAGTTAATATAATCTTTAGAAATCTAATGAAGTTTTCTCAATGATTTTTCTCTGTTTAAGAAAGAAAAAGGTTGTGATGTTTGCTCTCAGAATCACTTCTGCTATTGTAAAGACCTTTTTTTTGGTTTTCCCTGTAATGAATTAATTTTGTAAAATACAGGATTGCTCCTGGGACTCACTCTGTACATAAGCATTTAGTATGGGGTGGAGAGGCACTAATACCACAAACGGGGCAGGCATGTTGTCATCACTGTATCTGCTCTGTTGGCTCATCCACACAGATAAGGGATTTTTACTGCTATCATTACATGGAGTTATTCCTTTAACTCCTAAGGGACACTGGTTTAATGCTGAATGTTCCAGCGTCTCTCTCTTTATTGAGGCCTCTGGTACACTTGGCGCAAGCAGTACTAAGGATCTGCAGCTATTGTTGAAATATCTGTTCATTGGCTAAGATGCACTGAACCTTATAAAAATAAGGTGCCTTGTGGACTTGCTGTGCTGCTGTTGAAACGTAAAGGGACTGTGCAAACTATCTTCTCCAGTAAGGTATGATTAGGGTGCTTCTGCCCTTTAGCTGAGCAGCCTGTAGGGCACCAGTGTTAGTAAACTAGGAAAAACATTTGAAATGCAGCCCCTAATTGTGCTTATGCTATCACGTTATCAGCAGTTTTGGTTGTAGTACTATGTTCTGCTTAGTCCTGGTGTGCCTGTGCATTTGAGTTTTTCCTTCCAACAGCAGGGTAAGAGAGAGCCTGGACATAAACAGTGTCCCTTTCCTCTGCTCACCACTGGTGCTTCCTCCTCATCCCCAGTAAAAGGAGAATAGAAGTAATCATTTGAAAGAGGAGGGAAGCAGTCAGCCTTGGAGAGTGGCATGTCTCTTCATGGAGGGGGAGGCACCAGCTTTACCAGCAGATGCCTTGCACTTCAGAGAACAGAGGACACCCCAGAGCAGTTTGCAACCCTCTAGGTAAGGCAATGTAAACTTCAGAGAACAGGAAGGTTGTCGAGGAGAGGGCAGGGGTTGCAGCTGCTGCTTGTTATCTTCACTATGTGATTCATATATGTATACACCTGTATGTATAAGCATGTGTATGCATATATGGAATTACTGTCTTATAATGTCGCTGGTTGTACCAGGGGCAGAATGAAACAACACGCTCAATTCAGGTGGAAAGGAATAAATGGATGGATTTATTTATTTAATTACAGACGGTTTTTATGTATTAGTTTGCTTGAATGGCATAAGGTCATTGGTCCTTGACCATCCACCTCCCAGCATGATTGGTCAAACACTACAACACCCATTTCAAAACACTTCTCTAGTCAGTAGCAAAACAATACTGCATAACAACTTTGCACCTGCAAGATAAAGAAACTAGTTTACAAAAACTTCTAACTGTTTTTGGCCAGCATCCGAAAAGCAAGAACTTTCACATGGACACTGGTAGAAAGCTGGAAAATCTTTCTGCAACCCAGCTCTCAGCATCTACATTATAATGTATTTTCTTCTGAAATTCTGCTTTATCATCTTTCTACAACACTAATGCCAGCTGGCATTATGATTCGGTTCTGGTATCTGTGTTGTTGAAGCACCACATCGATGGTGCCTGTCATCAGCACTCAGGGTTGGGAGTTCTCTGTGCTGTGGAGCTCCTAAGACCTCTTTTTCCAGGAGTGCTCCAGGCTGGCTAGGAATGTGACTGGCAGGGTCAGGGTGAGTAGAGAGGAGTGCTGCACTAATGCCTCTGCAATAGATCTGGGGAGAAAGAGAAGCAGAAATACTCTGATAGCAGACTGAGGAGAATTCTGCAATGGAAGACAAGCAGTGGAAAGACACAAAATTAATTACTTATGTATAAGTAGCACTTACAGTATGATGGTGTTTAAGTGGTACATGACGGCAGCTCTTAATTCTTTTGTTTGGATCAAATCCTTCAAGTCCCTGCACTTTCAGGCCTCTCCTCATCTGCTGCTTTGGAAATGTAAACTAAGAGGAGAGAAAATAAGCAGTCAGCATAATTTTAACGCATCACTTTTCATTTTTGGGAGTAAGGCAACTCCAAGAGTATTTTGTACCAGACCTTGTTGAAATATATCTCTTGGAATCTTAAGATATTCCTGGAAGACTAACAAGAATTTTGGTACTGCAATAATTTGCATAAAAAGAATACATCTTTTCTGTAATCATCTTTGCTTTCCACTTGTGTAGGATTATATTTTGAATATAGACATTGAATATGCCATAGATAATCATATTCAGATAAAAATGTCTTGGGATGGAGAAGACTTCTGTGTAAAGAGTCATTGTGTGCCATGTCCAGCACAAAAATGCTCTCAGCTGTGAGTGAGAAGCCTTGGTGTTAATGTAATTTAAGTAATTATTAACCTACTTACAAACCTATTCTGTCATGTGCAAATGTTGCATTCTTTTAAGACGACTTATTTTTGTTTACCTTTCTGTTTGCCAACATCCCTGCTATGGGCCATGGCTTTTCCCTCACTGCAGTATGATAACCCCTTGCTATGCTGTGTGGTCCTGTGCTGGTTTGAAGGTAAACCAGTGGGAGGAATTAACTCCACACAAATACCTTGCGAAAGATTTCAAGTTGGAGTTACAATTTAATAGGAAAATTACAATAAAGGCAATAGTACAGAAACACTGTCCTAAACTGACAAAGCTGGAGTACAACCTGATACCCTGTCGGCCAGGGTGGTGGTATCAGTCTAATTAAATGGTGGTTGCAGTGCTGTTGGAGAGATGGATGTGGTCTTGTCGAAAACGGTGGTCCTGTGGAAAGGTCTGGTCCTTCTCTGGAGGTCCAGTTGTGGGTGTCATGGTGTTCCAAGCCCCAGATTATATACAGGCAGGAATGTTCGGTATCTCCTTCAGGGCGGGGAACTTCACAATGGGATGATGTAATTCTGTGAGTCATTCTGAGGAGTCCTTGATGGCCCCCTCAGAGTGGGTGGTGCTGCTTCTTCCCTAGAGGGAATTATCACGGTTGAGTCATGGCAAAGATAAAAAACCACCCATTTTAACAGTTCATCAGAAGGTAATGTAGATGGTGGTAGAATACATACTTTGGTTACACCCCATATTGTAACCCAGGACAGGTCCTAGTCCTCAAAGACCTTGATGAAGCTGTGTCACATGGTAGCTAATGTATTTACATGGCTAAAAGCTAATATTTTTTGTTTAGTCCACAGCAGTAACCCTGTGTTTGGCTTGGAAATAAATTGTCTGTTTACATAAAATGAAATTATGAAAATGCATGACAGGATTACCAGTCTGCTTACCTTGCACTGCTTTCCTCCAGTGGCTCCTTGCAGGGATAATTTGATACTAAATGCCAGTGAAGAGCAAAAGAAGAGGGCTTTAAGGCCTGTGGGTTGAATTAGAAGTTATGGTCCTCATTCTCCATTTTCAACAACATTTAAAATTGTCTGAAGTAAAGCATAATTCATCTTTGTTCCTGAACCTTCACAATTGCTGAAAAAAATGTAATGATTGAATTAGCATATATCCAGAAATGTAATAAAATGTCAGCTTGACAGTAATGCTTTCAGAATTGCTACATGACAGGGACACTGCAAATACAGTGGCACATCTGCTTTGTGTCTCAAATAACATGCTACATTAAGACAACATGCTGAGATTAGGAGGGGAGCTGTTGTATTTAATGTCTGTATTAGGTAAGCTTATGTTGTTTCTGTCTCCTAATGTAATTTATTTTTGCATTAAAATTCTATAGCAAGAGAGGAAATTTTACTTGCTTGTTATGCACACCTTTCCCAGTCATCCTTTCTTCGGAAGTTTGTGGGATTGAAATGGCCTCTATGGTGTGGCTGCCTGTGCTAGCAGGGGATAGATTTGGTGACCTAGGAAGATTATTTCACATTAGCCATAGAAATAAGAATTTGTTCTGGTTTGGGCCTGGGCAAATCTAACATTTTGAATCTCTCAGCAAGCTGGGATTTGGGGTCTCCCTCCCGTTCTCCTCTGCAGTCACTGGCTGACAGCAGCTGCTTACAGGCTGACCTCCAGGCTGGCATTTGCACAGCAGACTGTGCCCAGTATTGCTTATCCAGTGGGGACAGTCACCTCTGCAAATGAGCTGGCTGTGCACTACCAGGAAAACGGCCCTGGTTTGCATCACTGCAACTTAGAAAGTTACAAAGCAACTTTGTTTTGGTTTCTGAGCTGTGGATCCTTGTTTAAAGGATGGAGGCTCTTTTCTTCTGTGAGTCGTTACTAAGAAAATGCCTCAATAGGCACCTGAAGAGCCCTGCAGTCCCCTCTGAAGGGCTGGGAAGCCTTGCTGGGGGATCCCACTTGGGAAGTTGCAGGGAAGTTGTTGGGATTGCCAGCCCAGGGCTTCTCCCTGGGCTCTTGTCCCAGTGTCCACAATCATCAGATACTTTTAGGAGTCCAGAAAAATAACATCTATAGTTTATCTCCATGTCATTTGAAATCTGTCAGGTACGGGTACAATCAGAACCCTTTTAGAGCAGGACTGTATTGCAGATGGAAAACTGCTGCTGGGTACTGTCTATGTCTCATTTTATGCTGGGGTTAAGGAGAATTGTTCAGGGTGTTTGTGCTCCATAAATCAAGGGAGAGGACAGGCTGCACTGTGAGCTCTTCCCTCAAGCATCCTTGCTCACCAGGCATCTGACCCTGTTGCCCATCACAAGTGGACAGTTACTAGTTAGCAGCCCTTACTTAAATCTGAAGGACTTATCCCTCAATGAGGCTTTTCATTTTGACTTCATTATGTGTCAGTAATTTAACATATGTTGCAGTTGATGATAGGGCTTTTTAATGAGATGCCCTTGTTTTTCCAGACTGAATACTTGCAGTGCTCACAAAAAACCACAGGATATGTCAAACACATATGTCATATGTGGGATATGTCAAACAAGTCAGCTGATTTATTACTGTTATCTGTCACTTGTGTTGAATTGTTTTAATAAGTGCCACAACTATCAGCTCCTTCCTAAGTGGGGATAGCACTGCTATAGCTAGTGCAGTATTTTTATCACCTTTTTTTCCAACTTGTGTTATGAGATACAAACTCAATTAGCAGGGCAAAATCCTCAAGTCACTTGATTTATATGGACATACACTGACTGAAAATATGGTCCAGTGTAAGAAGAATTATGAGATTTTTCTCTGAAACTGGTGAACAAATTCTTTCAGGCTGTCTGTGGCCTGTCCAGAAGAACACTGCAGGAGCTCTGCTGCTGTAGGGATCTCCTGTGCTTTTCTGGCCATTCTCAGGTGTGAGAAGTACCTTTTTCCTAGCCAGTGTCAGCAAAATCCTCATACTGGCTTTGCAAGAACATCACAAAACTTTCTGTCCAGGTGCCTGTGCCAGAAAACTGGGATTGAAGGTTTCTCCCCCTGTGAATTCAAATCTTCAGCTGTGGATTTTGTGCTTCAGGTAGAACTTCAAACTGGCCCCTGTTTTGTAGCTTCTTCCTTCAAAAATAGCCAGCTGATTTTACTTTTTGTCTCTGTCCCACCTGCCTGGCCTGACATGGATTTGGAAAGCCCTCATGATGACTGCAGCAACACAAAAGCCTCGCTCACAAGCACATGCCTTGGAAGAGTTCCTCTTGCCAGGCATTTGCTCTCACGCTCCAGCTCCAAACAGGCGTAGAGGTGAAATAAAAACAGTCTGGGCTAGAAAGGGCAGTGTATCCACTGTAGGACCTTAACTGTTTGAAGGAAAAAGCTCTCCTGTCTCTTCTTCACACAGGCTCAGCACCAGTGCTGCTGTTGCCCAAGTGGGCAATGCTGTGTCTCTGGTGCTATAGGGATATGTGGAGGCATGAATCAGCCTTCCTGAGAAAAGGTCAGGCTGCAGCCCCTGGGTGGGTCAGGCTGTAATTCCTAGGAGTTAGATTTTTTCCCAGTATATAACCTAAACTTCCCCTGGTTCAGCTTCATGCCATTCCCTCGGGTCCTGTCACTGGTCACCACAGAGCAGAGATCAGTGTCTGCCCCTCTTCCAGTGTCTGCCCACTTCCCCTAAGAAAGAAGTTGCAGACTGCAATAAGGTCTCCCCTCAGTCTCTTCTTCAGGCTGAACAAACCAGGTGACCTCATATGGCTTCCCCTCAAGGCCTTTCCCCATCTTTGTAGTTCTTTGGATGGTCCTGTCCCTGTGAGCAGGATCCCAGCCCTTTTCTCAATGTTGTGCCAGGGAAGTGCTCTGAAGGGACAGACAAGTGATCTTCCAAAGGACACCATTGTGTGTAACTACTCTTCCATTAAGAAGTTAAAAGGATTAAGAACTGGCTGAGACGTCAAAAAGTAGAGGCAGCAAAGAATTATCGAGTAATGAGGGTTGCTTGCAGTGAGGTTCTCTGGGGATTACTACTGGTATGGACAATTTTCCAGTTCCAGTCAGAACCCAGGAGATAAATGCAGAAACTCTGTTTGTAAATATGTGTATGAGAGAAAGATAGATACATTTTTAAATGAATGCCCTTTGGAAGTTCTCAGATGACAGATTTAAGATGTTCCTGTGACCTTAATTTGTTCCTCGGTTGTGTACTTTTTAGCACTGCCTTTGATTACATGGTTTCACTGCACAGTGAGTTTGTAATACTCCCATATGTCTTCCCACAAGATGTTTTCAATGTGTAGGGGCATGTTGCCGGGCATCACCTGTCCACTCTCTGGCCGGATGCCGGCTCCCTGAGAGCCTGGGTAGGACACGGCTGTGGGGGGGCTGTCTCACCTCGTGAGGTGGAGCAGCTCCAGCAGAGCAGCAAATCAAAGGCGTTGGAATAAGGCGCAGGAGAGACAAAGGGCTCGGGAGGGGGGTCTCCCTGAAGTCCTCTTTATTGAAGGGTAGAGAGGGTCCACGCACAAGAACTCCTCAGGGTGGAATCCCCAGGGAGCACCAAGGGTCTGAGGGTTTTACAGGGTTCGGGAGCCAATGGGGTTACAGAGAATGGGGATAGACAACCAAAGGGTCCAATAAAAACGAACGAGGGGAGGGTACAAACTTATACAACCAATAGAACATCGAACAGAGTAGAACTTTCCAGAGGGGAGGAGGGGGTTCATACATCAGTCCCGCCCGCTGGACTGTCCTCCGAGAGGCTATGTCCCGCCTCAGAGGTGGCGTCCTCGTGATGGACAGCCGCAGCTATAGGGGCAGAACCCACCACACCTCCCCCGTTTTCGTTAACTAAATTTGAGATTCTCTGGAAAATAATCTTCTTAAAAACATAAAAGGCAAGGGCAGTACATAAAAGGATTAAAATAATAAGTCCGAGGTCTCTAATGATGGAAGCTCCCCATTCGGAGAGTCCCATTTCATGGAATAACTGCTTCAGCCATCCTCCCATGGTCCGGACGGTCGCGGCCACTGCGTGGGTCACCTGTCGTGCCATGTTGTTCAAGGATCGCTGGAACCAGTCCTGGCTCTCAAACTTGATGTCGTCGATGAGGTCTTTCATTCGGGCCCGGCTGGTGTGGATGCTTTCGGACTTCGAGGAGAGGTTGAAACAACACATCCCCTCGAAGTCCTGACACCCATGCCCATGGGCGAGGAGGAGAAAATATATTGCCGCCCGAATTTGGAGGGTGGACTTCCTGGTAATTTTCTCCTCTGATAGGAGGTCTTTTAGGGCGTTTGAAGTAAGCTCCGCTTGCTTAGACACCCAGCACTCGAGACGGCCCAATTCATTGAGTGATTTCGCCGCCGCCACCCAGGGCAGGAAAATCGAAACGGCGATCCTTTTGGACTTGGCCCAATGATAAATGNGGCGATCCTTTTGGACTTGGCCCAATGATAAATGGATGTGTCACAATGGGGGTCATATTCAGCTGCACCTCTTTTTTGAATCTTTCTATTATGCCAAATTGGAATTTGGGTCATGTTGGGCGTAGCAAGGGTCACACGCCCTAGGGTGCATGGGCCTCCGATCAGGTGAGATGGGATCCCTGGCCATGCGCGATCTCCACAAATCAAAAAGATGCCGCGGGGGAGATTAGGGTTGTATTCATCCCTTGTGGAGGGAAGTTGTACTTTTGCAAGGTCCCTACACCACTCAGCAGCGGTCAATTTGAATTTGGTTTGTTTTACATGCTAGTAAATTTGGGGATCGTGGTTGTAGGGATGTGGCTTAAAATCGAAGTGCACACAACGCGGTGCCTTTGT
>VXAZ01007519.1:9024-112772 GCA_013399875.1 Gymnorhina tibicen
CCCGCCCCCCGGCATCTGGGTGAAATAGTTTACACCTATTTCTCAGAAGGAAAAAGCAAAGTGCTGACATGCCCTCTGGTTCCGCTCCAGAGTTACAGAAGTTGATTTTTGCAGTAAGTCACTGCTTGGCTTATGGCCCTTTCTTTGAGAGGCACTGTTTGATCGCCCAGGTACAGTCAGTCCCCGTTTCTGGAATATGGAGGACTCGGATGGACAGGCCTGGCAGCCTCTCTAGCCACAGGTGGCCAAAGGCAGTACCTAGTTTAAAAAACATAGAGGAAACCGAAAGCAAATGCAGAAGAGCAACCCAGCTTTCCCATGACAATCTCTGAGGGAAGAAGTTTGTAATTTAAGCCCCCAGGCCCCAGGTCTGGTGCTGATGCAGCGTTAGGAACTTGGATGATCCCACTGGATCCTTCCTCTTCTCCCCAGCAAGATGGATCACTGTGCAGTTAGATCTGGATAGCATGGAGGGGAAAAGCCATGTCTCTCTCTAATCACTAGGATGACAAGATTTTCTTATTTTTTGTTACATTACAGACAACACAAAAAGCTCCCAGGGGGTTCACTGTTGGAAATGCCTTCACATGTGTGTAGGCACTCATGATGGATGACTTTGTATGAATTAAAGTTTGCAATGAGGCGATTCCCTTCATAATGATAAACCATTCTGTCCTCTCAATAACACTTAAGTATTTAAAATCACTTTGGTATGTGTTAAAAATTAACAAAGCAAAGAGTATACCTTTCATGGGAGGGAGCTTGATTAAAATGAGGGGGCAGAAATTCTGCTAGGTGAACCACAGAGATCAAGACACTTATATTCTAACTGATAAGGTAAAATGTAGCCTTGCTTCCAGGTCTTGTATCCTTTTTGTTTTAGAATCCCTGGAAAGAAAAATGTCTGGGCAAATTACTCGGGTCTTCTGTTTAGTGGAATCATGATTTTAGTCCTGTTAATCCTGTTTGTAACATCTGACAAGTGGCTTTTCACTGTTTTTTTCTTTTTGCCTAAATGTGTTATTAAACTCAGCTGTGTAGTTATCATTGTATTTGTAGAGTGTTTCGTCCTTTGCCTTGGAAATACAGACTCAAGTGATGTAGATCACTGTGTGACTTGGTGGAGTCTGAAGTTGACTGGAGGAACACTGGTGGTGATGGCTCCCACCTCAGATCCTCTGTAACTTACGTACCTTCATAGCCATTAATGGAATGCATACAGCATCTAATACCCTTGGAAGGTTGTGTCTCAGGAGCAAAGATGGCACACTTCTGCCCTTCCTGTTTATTTGCTTGCAAAGAATGTGTCCAACAGGTAGCAGGGCTCAGGGGAGAAATACCTACACAAGGGTCTGTACGGAAGGATTGATCAGACACACTTTGAGGTAAAACTGTCACGAGGAGAGCTTCAGGAGCTAACTAGAGGCTGAAAGAGCAAAGGGACAGACTTGAATCTGGTAAATTAACAGGTACTTGTACTGGTCGAGTATGTCTAATCGTAAGGCTGTATCAGATCATGTGTTGGAAGAGCAGGACATGAGGAAGCTATATTTTACTGCATTGAATTATGCACAGGTGGACTATGTGTCCCCTCTCTATTACTGATTTGCAGTAAGAGAGTTCTTTTCAAAGAGATGTAAAAAATCTGCTATCTCCCTCTCTAATTCATACTCATCAGACTTTTCTCTTGGCTTTGTAAGTGGCAGCACTGTCTTTATTATTGTAGTTTAAATGCTTCCTTAATCAAAACTCGTAAGTTAAACTTTCTTACCTGTTTTTTGATTTTTTTTTAAATAAAACTTCACAGCCACTGAAGATACCAAGATGTGTTGTTTTCAGCTTCACTGGCACATTTGTTTTGTGCAGACTCTTGCGTGTTCCTTTGGTTGCCATCCCTAGGACAACAACCTTTTATGTTCACAAAATGGAGGGTGTTGCAACTTCCGGCATTGTTGGGAACTCCTTTAAAATTAACTTTCCCTCCAGCTGTTTAGGTCATGTGACTTGACTTGGATCTTCCTGGAGGCAAAGAATGTTTTTGGTTTGGCTGCATTGAAGTTTAAAATAAAGGGATAGGGTCACTGCATTTCACAGAGGAGTTCTGCTGTTTGGTCCATTCTCTAGCTAATTACAGACACCGTCTAAATGTTCACAGAGGTTCTTGCCAAGCCACCTTTTTCTCATGGCTTTTCCCAAGCTGCACATTATCTGAGGTTCTTCTTTAAATCAACTTGACTAAAGGAGTAAACATTTATATTTCTGTGTATTTTCTTGCAGCTCTTGTAAGTACTCACATGACATCCTCAATGCTGAGAACAAAAAAGTTCTGAAAAACCATGATTTGTCTGGCCTCAGTGAGGATGAGCTGCAAGTCCTGCTTCTCCAAAACGATGAATTCTTCCTCCCTGATGTAAGTTGTACTGATGTCTGAACAGAAGGTTTTTGTTCATGAGGAATAGGAGAGAATGTGGAGTTCTGATCTTAATGTCAAGCTGTTAAGATATGAACCAGGATTAGTCAGAATGAAGGAGGAATGGGAATGGCAGTGTCAAACAACATAAAGCCAGATCTGTGAAAGGGCTGTGTACTTAAAATAACTAATACTGCACCCCCACAGCAGTAAAACTGTTTAATAAGTACCTGAAGACATGCACCTGGAGAAGGCCCCGTCATCTCTGATGTGTCAGGAGCAGACCTGCCCTCTGATAGCAGGAGGTGGGCAGCAAGGCTACAGCCTGTCTTGTGTCCCATTTCTGTTATCCCAACAGGATAGCCATAAAGCTGCTCAAAATAAGTAAACAAAATTGTCAGCAACTTCACCAGAGGTTTACAAAGGGTGAGATAAGCAGCAGAGAGTTGAAAGATCACAGTAAAGGTACATGCTTACAGGGTGAAAGGTATGACCAAAACCCACTTCTCTATGTTGCTTCTTCTCTACAAGATGATGAAGACGAGGAAGTGAGGGCCCCTTTCCTTTTGCAGTCTATGTAGGTCTAGGCATTTTGGTGCTTAAGGGTATAAGAGATGAGAAGAATCTGTGAGAAAATGACCAAATGACTGCAGTCAGTTGTGTGTCAAATCCGGCTCTTCCGAAGTGCACTGAGTTTTTGTACACTGACTTTCTACGAAGTAACCTTTGTCCAGTTTGTATGCCACTCATTGATTTTGTTAAATTTGGTTGAACATTCCATTCTGGTTCAGCCTGTGTGTATAAGGGGTGTACTGTCTTCAAGGTATGGCTGTTTCAAAGTCAGCCTGTTCTGGCTACAGCTGCTGCTGGTTAAGAAATTACCAAAGTATTGCCCTTGTCTTTTGCAGCTTATAATCTCCACAGATTTGTTGACACAACAGTTCTATTGTTTCTTTGTTCCCTGCTGTGAAAGTGCTGGAGTTTGACAATTTTTTTTTTTTGTATAGTGTTTTAAAGTATGTTTTACTGGCAGACTGAAGGAGCATGGTGGTGATAAGCAAGGAAAATTACTAATTGTTCCCAATAATGAACAAATAGTAGCAACTGTCCTTGGCTGGTATTATCCTTAAGTGCTTACTAGAAATCTGTTCAGCCCTCACCCCTGGCAGACATCATTAATTACCTGTAATTGAGCACCTTAACTCCTATCATGCAGTAAAATAGCAAAACCAAGAGAAAACTGTGATCAATGTAGGCCATTCATAAACTTGAGAGCTGGGAGGTGGGATGTAAAAGCCAATTTGGCTGTTTCCTGCTTGGAAATGCTGACTGGTTGTGTGGGTGAAGACATGGCATGTAGGAAGCTCTCAAGCAAGAAGACAGTTTAGCATTCTGTGACCTGAACTGGGGTTCAGGGTAAGAAAAACATGACAGCACCACATCAGGGGATTTCCTACTTTCCCTCACCTTCTCTCTGGCTCTCCTGTTTTGTTTGTTTGTTTGTTGTTGGGGAGGTGGTTGTGTTTGTTTGTTTTTTTTTTCTATTTGGTTTTGTTTCTTGGCAAATGCAAGGGGACAGTGTGCTTTCTTGATGTAGCTAAATAGTGGATTCCCTGTTGTCATGGTTTAAGGCCGGATAAGTACCATGCAGCCACTTGCTCTCTCCCACCCTGGTGGGATGGGGAGGAGGGCTGGAAAAGAGGTAAAACTTGTGGGTTGAGATAAGGATACTAAAATAATTGAAATAGAATAAAATATACTATTAATAACTGTAATGAGAAGGAGAGAGAAATATTAATAAGACTTAAGAGAAACAAGTAATTCCCAGTACAGTTGCTCCCCACCTGCTGACTGATGCCCAACTCATCATCCCTGAGCAATGGTTGGTGGCTCTTGGGAAAAGGGATTTGGAGGGGACCTGTGAGAGTCCCATTGTGATACTGGGGCTCTCTGCCAGACAGCTGTGTGTCCTCCTCAAAGAAGCTTTCTTGTTGCAGGCTGCTCCAGGAGTAAAACTGTTACTGTGGTGCTTAGTAGTCAATACCAAGGAGTTTTTGGTCTGTGATTTGTTCCTGGTCTGATTCTCTGTGTACCTATTTTTTGGCGCATAGACAAATAAAGAAGTGCGTTCCTTTTCCCATATGTACTCTAATCTCAAAACACTCTTCTTACCATTTTATAAGCTCAAATCTTCAATGCAGAATAAGCTTTACTAAAAGGAAGTGCAAATTCAGTTTCAGCTCATTTGACACGGTGTACATGTTTTTATGGAGATACTTGTTCTTTGTTGTTTATTATGTTGTAGGGGTTTTTAAAATAGAGTAACTGTAAACCAGTCAGGTTTTATGCAACTATCTTGCATCCATTTTTGGCACTCCTAAGCTTGTTGGGTTGGCTTCTCTTGGAAACAAAACATGCACAACTTCAAAACTGAAAATGCATGAGTCAGCTTAAAATACCTGCTCCTCTATGCAAGAGATCTGCCTAGATTAAAGAAGTTGCAGTAAACACATGCCTTTTAATCGCTGTTTTTCTGCTGTTAAAGCTGCATGCCTATAGGACAAAGAAAAATTCTAATGTGCTTTTCCATTTCCTATTGTATCCTTCCCACTTTTAGACCTGCCAGTTTTACAACAAAAAAGGTGGTCACTGTAGGCAGCAAAACAACTGCAGCAAGCTTCATGTTTGTCGACACTTTCTCAAGGGGAAATGTAAATTTCCTCGATGCATAATGTCCCATAACCTCTTGGATGACCATGCACTGAGACTGTTGGAAACTGCAGGCATTGATGGGAAGATAGCTTCAAACTTCCAGGTTATATATGACTACAAGCATATGGAATTCAACAGGGAACAGAAGAAGGAGTATGGTAAGTTGCAAGAAACAGTGGTCTTAAACAGGATTTTGAGTTTGATAGAGGTAGAAACAGTTCTTGTCTTACCTCCCAGCTAAACCCCGTCCTTTCGGTGCTTTCAGTACACAACTGCAGACCAAGGAATGATTTTAGGCAAAAACCAGCAGTTACAAGGATTAAAGAACCGAAGACAACTTTGCAAACAGTGCAATCCATGCTGCATGTGCCACCTTCACAAGGTAAATATCGAGATAATAGTGCCAACTCTTTCCTTGTGGAATCAGCTTTTGTATTTCTCCTCTTGCAACATGTACATATTTTTTTCCTTCCTGCTATTATGTGCTTGCAAGAATGGAGTAAATCATGGCACAGTCATGTGGGAGGGAGAATTGCACATTTGCTGCCTAAAATACTGTGTGCAAAACAGCAATTGAGTGCTTGGCAATAACTGTGACTAGCTAGGGTTTGTAGCTGCTGTTGCATCTCTGTTGTATCAGCAGTGGAGTTCCGAGGAAAATTACAGGTGTGATGGACATAATTGTCCATAGAGATCAGGATATTGCCAGCTAGCTGAGCCTCTGGCCCAGCAGTGCTGTTCATTCAGTCTTCTCATGCAGGTCCCAGTAGCACCGTACCTGCTCAGAGCCAAGACCAGTTGCCAACAGGAGCAGGAGATAAAGATGAAGGTATGGATTGTTTCCAACCCTCCAGTCTTGAGACTGGTGGTTTTCATTGGGATTTGATTTCACACAGCCTGACAGCTCCCAGTGGTAGTTGAGTGCAGCTTATGTGCTTGCCTTACTGTGTGCTGAAATCCATGGTACCAGATGGCCAGCGGAGCAGTGTGGGAATTTCTGCCCAAGCATTGGGCACTCTGTACTCTCCTGGACACATTTTTTCCTTCCTAGGAATGTGACAGAATTGTATCTGGATGCAGTATCTTTCCTTGCCTTCTGTCCCTAGGCAATTAATATAGCTTTGCCAGTAGAGCTGTTGTGTTGATAGACCTTCCAGTGAGTGAATAGCAGCTTGTAAACCTCTTATTCTTCTGGGCAGAAGGGCCTTGGCTTTAAAGCTTGTCAGAGTCCAGTACTCTCTGAACAGGTTCTTTTAGATATTCCACCTGTGGATGGTTTAATGTTTCATATCAAATTACAGGTGTGATGGACATAATTGTCCATAGAGATCAGGATATTGCCAGCTAGCTGAGCCTCTGGCCCAGCAGTGCTGTTCATTCAGTCTTCTCATGCAGGTCCCAGTAGCACCGTACCTGCTCAGAGCCAAGACCAGTTGCCAACAGGAGCAGGAGATAAAGATGAAGGTATGGATTGTTTCCAACCCTCCAGTCTTGAGATGAGCTTATCTAAAGGGAGTTGATGTTATGCAGGTGTTGTGAACGAAGCTCAGTGAGCACCACACAGCCACTTGCTCACTTCCCCCTGCTCCCCAGGGGAAAGAGAAAAGAAAGAATAAAGGCAAAAAACTTGAGTGTTAAGATGGGGGAGGGAGAAAACCCCCAAATAATAAGTGGAAGAGGAAAACCAAGCGAAAGAAGTGATACAAAGGCAGTCACTCACCACCTCCCACACACAGGCTGATGCCTAGCCAGTTTCCTAGCAAAAGGTAGCTAAACCTCCTAAAACTCCCTCTTCTCCCTTTTATTACTGAGCTTTATGTTACATGGTATGGAATGTTTGGTGAGTTTGGGTCCTTTGCCCGCTTGTGTCCCCTCCCAAGCTATTGTACACCCCCAATTCTATTTACTCTGGGGGCAGGGTGAAAAACTGAGGCCTTGATGTATGTCACTGTTCAGCAAAAGCTGGGGCGTGAGTGTGTTAACAGCATTGTTTTGGTCAAAAATCTAAAACACAGCATCATATGGGTTGCTATGAAGAAAATTACATCTTTTTCTAGCCGTGTCCAGTACAGTGACATTTCTGATGTAGCAAAGTGATGCAAAATCCACTGGAAACAAAATACAAATGTTGACTTACAAAACACAGCAATTACAGTGCACAGTTCAATCACAATAATAATGGGATTCCCATTGCAGATCTGTGTAATACACTCACTGTTGCATTATATACTCACTGGCTGTCCCCAGTCCCTGGGGAAGTTGAAGCCAGCTCAAGCCTGTTGCTGTCTTCAAAATTCTTTGGTTGGTCATTTAGGTTTAATACCTCTGCGTGGGGCTGAGCCCTGTGTTCGCTCCCCCCATGCTGGCTTGGCTGACTTGGAGAGAAACATTTCTTCCCTCAGTCAGTCTGCTCAGCTGACATTGCCATTTATGCACCCTCTGGTCCCCTTGGTGTGGAGACAAAGTCAGCTTCTTTGCAAGAACCATGGTCAGTCATACCCTGTGTTGTTCTGAGCTTCCTGACACTGCCCTTGCCCTTCCTCACTGAGACTTCTTCCAGTGTCACGGTTTATTGTTCAGTCACAAAGCCCTGACTTCTGTGTTGGGCTGTATGGGAGATAATCAGATCCTGAAAGTGCTTGACTTTGCTACTGGAGTCAAGTCCTGGTTATTTCTGGGATGAAGTACCAAATGCAGTTATCTTTCTCTTAGAGCAAATATGGACTGCTGTGTTCTTTGCTGTAGGTAAAAAGGACAGTTCCTCTGATGATGCTTCAAAGGACAACAAAAAAGATAACTGTGATGAGATCTGTTTGTTCTATGTCTGGAAGTACTGCAAAAACAAGGGTAAGCTTTATTAAAATTAATGTCGTTGGAGAAGAGTTGCCTGCAGAGACACTTGTGCTCAATGGCTTGGGCTAGTGGTGGCACATGGAGTGTTGGTGGCAATTGTGCCTCTTCAGTAGTTTCTTCTTTCCAAGTCACTGATAAGCACTGTCAGAATTACAACCATAATCAGAGAAGAGCCAAATGGTATATACTTAAACCCTTTCTCCTCTGGATAATCCCGCCTATTTCAGCCCTTTTAATGGGGGCAGGCTTTGGGTACGTTCCTGTGGCAAAGCTCTTCAAGTGTGAAGTGTTACCCTTTCTGTAGCTAGAAGATCAAGTTATGACCTGACTTTATGCTGTCATCGTTGACAGCTGGTAAATATATGCCACCCTTTATTCCTGCTGTATTCTATGTACATCAGATAAAAGCCACATTCTCCCTCATTAGGTCCTTTAAAAAGTGATCTGAGGTGTTAAAACATCTTAAAAAAACCATGGCAGTTGTACCAGCTAAGCTAAACATAAATCTAGTCCATTGTCTTTTTGGTAGTGGCCAGAACAGAGGTCTGAGAACATAAGTAATTGTATTTGGGGGCTGTCCCTGAACAGTCATTTAAGCCCCAGGTTTGGCTCTTCCTTTATTATGAGGAGGTACCATGACAGTTTTTTCCCGGAGCTTGTCCAGTCAGTTTCTAAGGGACTGCTGTTCCTCTGACCACATGGTCCTGGTAAAAGACCCTGTATAATGTGAGTGGTGTACGTGGGTGAAACTGTGAAGGTCAGGCTCAAAGTAGCCATACTGTGACCACCAGGTAACTAAACTCAAGTAACTGTTGGAGTGTTAGTGTGCTTCATTTACCACATTTGGCTTGAAAGTTTAAGGTGTTTGGTCCATACTTGGATGTGGAGTGTCAGAAGAAAACCCTTCAGGCCTTGGCAACCACCCCGTGATTTCTAAGGGACTAAGGAAAAGAGAGCCAAATATATCAAAGTGTTTATGTGATGTGTAGACTAGACTTTTTACAGCTGAGACACATGGTTGTGTGACACATAACGTGCACTTCCTATCTGTGGCACTGCTCTCCCAGCTGCCAGTGTTGTGTCTTAGCACAGGGAAGGTTCTGGTGTCTTTCAAATATATTTGGCAGTGTGTGTATATGTATATATATGTTGCTTTTCTTGCTAAGACTGCAAGAAAACACACTCCCCTTTTGTTTTCAGCACTCTGTCTTCACTGGTTAAACCAAAGCCCAGGAGAGAAAGCCTCAAGGTGTAAAAGATGCTGGTTCTATTTTGTTTTTTTCTTGTCTTGCTCTCTGTGTTAATAATTGCAGAGTTCTTGACAGTGTCTGATTTTGTTACAGGTAAATGCCAATCTGTTCATTACCATTTGCCATATAAATGGGAGATACACGATGGGTCCTTCTGGCGTGAACTTTCCAGGATGGAGGAAATTGAAAAGGCCTATTGTGACCCAAAGAACAGCAGGTGTAGTAATGCTGGACTCCTTGCTTGGAGTATTGTGATTGAGCCTGTGTAGGAAAACTTGTGTTTCTTCCTAAAGATGCCTGACTTCTCAGCTTCTGGTTACTGAGCCTCTCAGAAGCTGACAAGATGTAAAAATGAGAATTTTTCCATTTGAAAAGGTGAAGTAAGAGTGATTGCATGAAAATCCCACCGCAGTTTTGTCTAAAAATATCAAAACTATATCTTGCATTTAAAACTCTGTACAAGGTAAAAAACCAGTAGAATACAGTGTTTAAAATACTAGTATTTCAGATCATTAATCAGTTTATTTACAGTAATGAAGTTCGGCCTTTTGGCAGCATTTCAGAGCTGGTCCTTCTCTATGGCTACTTCCTTCCTACTACAGCTACTATCTGTAATAACAATAATAGTAATCTGTTATGTGCCTAGAGACATTTTATGAAATGCCCTTTGTGTAAGCAGCCCATCTATTTTTTTTCCCTTTTTTCTTTCTATTTTAAGAGTGTGTTTTCCTTTTAACTCCTTTCTGAAAAGTCCACTCAAAGCCACCTGGATTCATAGGGAACCCCAAGTTCAGCTTCACAAAATGGTGTTCCAGTTTTGGCCCATGCCTCTTAAGGCACCAGATGATTTTGATTTGCAGTTTTCTGGAGATCTCAAGCAATATTCCCCAGAGGAAGCTGCTATCAAAGTCTTCCTGCCTGGGAGTTAACTTTTCAAGCCTCGCAGGAGTAAGAGCCCAGGTGGCTCCAGTGATGAATGCAGTTTGCAGAACTCACAGCTGTGATTGCTGTGATTGCATCCTTTGTAACCACAGAAAAAGAACAAAGTTGGTAAGCTGCAGGTGTTTGCTGGCAAATTCAGTCACACACTTTCCACGTTCTGCTTTTGTACTGAGAAAGACTGTGACCACACTTAGTTATCACAGAAGTTCCTTTTGCCACACTGTACTTGGAGCCTGACACTGTAAAGCTGGCAGTGCCACATGTGCTTGAGATGGCATTTGTTGTCTCACAGGCCAGAGTTCACTTCTGAAGCTTGGAAGTGGTTTTCAGAGCTGCCATGTGTTGAAATACTCTTATTTCAGATCTAATTAAGTTTGGTCACATTATATTACAGAAAATGGCACCAGCTTAAACTGGGGATTAGTTAACAGTGGATATTTTATCCTCTATAATAAACCTGAATTTGTCCTTACAGCATGGCAAGTAGGAACATTAATTTCCAGACAATGACCTGCTCTTCTTCTTTGGTTCGACGCCTCTCTACACCATCATCAGTCACAAAACCCACATTCCTACTGACCACACAGTGGATTTGGTACTGGAAGAATAATGAAGACAAGTGGATTGAATATGGAGAACAGGTGAGTTCACATCATGTGCTTTGAGTCACTTCTGCAGGAATATGTGGAGCCTCGCTGCATCATTCCCCTTTTCTCAGCAGGATTAAGTGAATCCTTGTGCTTGAATTACAGTGTTGAGTAAGGCAGTGAAGCTACAGTTGTTCATAACAGACATGATAAAATGCTGACAGGCTGGAGGGAAGAGAGCTCCCTTTTGGAGCTGTCCATGGCTCCTACAGAGATTTAACATATATACACTGTCCTTAAGATGTATGGGAAGTAGTTGCCTCTTTTCTAAGCATTACCCTGCTTCCTTGGACATGCAAGCGTTGCTCTGCTCTCTCAGATCAAATGCAGTCTTTTTCCTTGTATGTCCAAGAACTCTGATGAGAAAGTAATCTATCTGAAAAATGCAGGAAAAGAAAAAAATACAGAATCTCACCTTCCCGCAAGGCAGATGAGTTTACCCTGTATGGTTTACAGTATAGCAGCACAAATGGCAGAACACAAAGGTGATCCAGGGACTTGGAAAAGTATACAGGGAAAGGTGTTGGATAGAGCGCAGTTTAAAAGACTCAGAGAGTAACCTCAAAGAGTAATCAGCCTCAAGGAGTCACCCTGAGAGGTGTCCCAGGTCCAGGAGAGATCACAGCTGTGCAGCTGCTCCTTAGTAGGGAGAGCTTGCAAGGAGCTCACTCAAGCTTTCCTGTCTTTGGAATGAAGTGGTTGGCTCATAGTTAAATCACAAGCAAAGTAAAAGGTAAGTGTGAGACTCCTTACACCTGCAACTTTATTTTTTCCTTGGCAGTCTAGTCCTGGAACAACCACTTGCTATTCATGCATTAATCACATCATCAGTGTTTGTTTCCAAGATCATATGCATCAATGCTTACCATGTCACCCTGTTCCTCTGCGGGTTTTCAGAGAGCAGGTTGGAACTAGAAAAGTTCTTGGCCTAGGCCTTTGCTGGCTTTGGAGCCTGAACCAAGCTGACATTGGTGTGGTAAGGACTCGAGTGTACCCATCACACCCAGTGGCAGCTCAGCCCCACCCCCCCGCCTGCCGTGGGACTGGACAGAGAATTGGAAGGGTAAAAGTGAGAAAACTCGTGGGATGTGATAAAGACTAAAAGATAAAGCAAAAGTGTGTGCACAAGCAAAGTAAAACAAGGGATTCATTCCCCACTTCCCTGGGACAGGCAGGTGCTCAGCCATGCCAGGAAAGCCGGGCTCCATCACAGGTCACAGTGTCTTGGGAAACAAACGCCATCACTCCAAATGTCTCCCCTTTCCTTCTCCTCCCCCCAGCTTTGTGTACTGGAGTGACACCATACGGTCTGGAATGTCCCTGTGGCCAGTTGGGGTCAGCTGTCCTGGTTATGCATCCTCCCAGCTCCTTGTGCCCCCTGGTCCCTTGCTGGTGTGGTGGGAGAAGAGCAGAAAAGGCCTTGGCTCTGTGCATGCCCTGCTCAGCAGTAACTAAAACATCCCTGTGTTATCAGCACTGTTCCAGCACAAATCCAAAACACAGCCACTACCAGCTACTGGGAAGAAATTTAACTCTACCCCAGCCAAAACCAGCACAACTTGTTACAGGAATTTAAATGGAATATATGTGTGTCCATCATTACTAATTATGTATTTGTGTGTATGTTACAAATGTTCAGTACTCAGCCTCAGGCCACCATAGTTCTGGGTAGATTCTTCGTCATCCTACTCTTTGCCTCTTCTTTCCCTCTACCCCAGCTAGTTATCCAGGGTTTAGTCCTGATTGTGATACTTGTCTTCTCATTCTTTATTTCTCTTCTCCCCACAAAGGAAGAAGGGAACAGCATGACCTCACCATCTTCTGCTATAATTGAGAATTTATATCAAGCAGATCCAAGCGCCATTGTACCTTTCCAGGCTGGCCAACATCAGTACGAACTCAATTTTAAAGGTAGTCATTTTAAAGGTTCTCGTCTACAACTATGCAGTGCTTTACAGAGTCTTGCAAAGTCTCCGAGCTTTAAGAAGCTATGACTTCCTTTCTTGACACCACGAGTTTCACGTACTGGAAGTGAGGTAGTGATGGTCTAGAGGAAATTGCTTACAAAAGTAACCTTCCCCCCCTTATTCCTTGACACTCTCCAGACTCATACCTGACCAGAAATAAAAAGATTCATAGTCTTCACATAAAGTCATAGTAAATCTTAAGTAAAGTAAGTTAATTCTGTGGATGGTAAAAAATACAAGTTAAGCATCTTGGTGCTGCTGTAGCAATGTTTAAAGAGCATGAGTGGCTTGAGGGAGCAAGCAAGATAGGCACAGGTTCAATCACAGAGTTACAGGAAAGACAGGAAGCTTATACAGCCTTTGTGCAGCTGTTCCTCAGCAGGTAGAATTGACAGTGAATATGCAGTTTTCATTAAAGAATGACTGTCCTTAATTAATGACCCCATCTTGTAGACTTATTCATGACTTTTTTTTCCTGCTCTTTTTTCTCCTCAAGAAATGACCCAGACAAACATTGCTTTTAAAACTAAAAGACAGATCTGCAGGCGGCCAAAATTTGTGTCTTCTGAAGATGTGCGGAAAATAAAGACAGGGTAAGTGCTCTTTAGGTTGTTTTTTCATATTTTAGAAGTAATTATAAGGCAAAATGGCTGCCAGTTGTACAAAGAGCATAGGTGCTGCTGGAGAAGGCATTTCCATGGGACTGAGCAACAGAAACTGTATCACAAACTGCAGTTTTGGTGCATCACTTGCTGCCTCGGGTACATGTTACTCCAGGTACTACAGCCACTAAGTTGTTACTTAAAAAAGCAAGTGCTGAGTGGCAACATACGGAGCCCAGCTTACAGACTAAGGCTCTTTCCCAGTTTCTTTGTGGTTTATTTTGTTAATTCTTAAATACTGGAATTGGCCAAAGTGGATGCTCCAAATTTGAATGTTTGGAGCAGTACTAGAATTACTAACACTTAATTTTCTGTCTGTTTGCAAGCAGCCAGAGGGATTCCTCTATTCCAAATCAACCCTGTCCTAGCCACTGGGATGCATCTGCACTGCCTGACTTGGGATACGAGGTATCTTTTTTTTCCCCCTCTTCTTGTAATTCTGATGGAAAGGCACAATTCAAAGCTTAACTGAATCAATTGTAACTTACATAGATGCTAAAAAGGGACAGGAGTAATTTCTTGGGTGGGTGTGCTAAAGATCTAGGTGATCTCCCAAGGGCTCCTGAAACAGGTCCCAAATTGCCTTGAACTTCAACTGCATTTTAGGCATTTGTCTACATGCAAACCCAAAACTCACCAAATTCAAGACAGGAAGAGTAAGTTTGCATTGGAGATCCAGGAAAGGAAATCTCCATATCCTCCACTACTGTCACATACATCAGAGATCTGAGCTCAGACCTTGGCCTCAAGAAATGGTGGAAATAAAGATCTACAACCATAAAATAAGAAAACAATGCAGTGATCTCCTCCACAAAACAAACCAAACCCCTGTCAGCCCAAAATCTATGTTCTTATTTGATCTACCAAGACCAAAATGCGTGGGTGTTTTTTAGATTACTAGGTCCTGCAGTCCTTCTGGAAGAGCAGCACAGCTTGTGGAAGTACTACAGGATGCTAGAAAGAAAGGCTTTTTCGTGTTACAGTTGTCCTTTGTGTAGTGGTTTTGACCCCGCTTGAGGAACAGGAGCATAAGAGGTTTTCCTCGTTGACTGTGTCACAGAATCTTATGTGATGCTGACCAAGTTGTGTTGGCACAGATATCCTGGGGGCTAAGGAACACCAGTGTGTGGCTGTGTGTCAGTGTCTTGGGTAGAATAAAGCACTTCCTTCACAAGAGAGAAGGAGTGCTGTGTTGATATAAAATTGCCATTTAACAAAGTTTGATAGTGAAGGTGACAGTGGTTTAACAAGACCTGACGGCCAAGTACACTTGATTATTTACTGCATAGAGGACAGGGTCAGACAAAACTGTTAGAGAGACCCTCCTGTTGAATCATGACTTTCAGAAAGAAAAGATGACATAGTAATGAGAGTGTGTGGGAATCTGGCAGGCAGCCCATTTGAAGATTTGCCTGTGATATTTGGAGCTCAGTGGAAGTAACAAAGGAATATGATCTTCCCTTGGCTTATCAGCATCTTAACTAACAAGCATAAATTTTTCCAAAGAGTGCCAGAAAGACAGCTCTGTTCTTTTTAGGTCTCTTGAGCTGTATGTACTTAATTGCTTCCCATACTTGCTCTGAAAACTTGTCTGAATTTTAATTGAGTCCATTTGATGGGATGTTCCTGGAGTCACTGGGGTGAATGTGGGAGGCTTTGGAATGCACTGCACAGATCCGTAGTATCTTTTGGTTGTACATGTGGGGATGTGTGACTAGAAGGATCACCTTGCTCCCCAGAGCTCAATTTGCTTGCTGAGTTGGCACCTAAGAAAACATCTTTTAACTTGTGAGTGCCTTTCACAGGAAAGGAAAAGTGGCAATGCCCACAATACCTGTTGGCATTAAAAGTGAAAGCCTGGGCTAGATAAAATCTTTCTGTAGGACCCTAAGCTTGTTTTTTTGCAGTAGGTAATATTGGGAGTGGCTGGGATTCTGCATGCTTTTGGTGACCATTGTAAGAGGTGACAGCTACAACTCGATGAACTGCCTTCTCTTCAGACATTGACAAATAATCCTGGCAAAATCTGCTGCGCTGGAAGTGATCCATTTTAAAAAGGAACCTGTGAGATAGGCAGAAAGTCATCGTGGCTTATAATGAGCAGCTGTGTTTTGGTAACATTGCTTATTTTTCGAGCATTGCAGTGTCTTAATCTGTAAGTCATTGAGAACAGTTCTGTAGAAAGAAGAGTATAAAATGCACAATGGAAATTGGTAACACTGATGGGAAAGCTGGGGTGAATTTCGCCTGTCTTTGTTTAACAAAGTGGAATTGGTAGTTGTTAAATGTTTTAAAGGAAAAAAAAAAAAAGAATTGATTATGTCCTGAAACTTCATGCGGGGTTTAAAATTGTTTCTGTAATGTACAACTGAGAAAAGTGTGCAGTGGATGTGTGGTTTCCTGTCAGGGGATTATGCTTTGCGTGGCTGATGTGTTGGTGAATGCTGGCCACACGCAGGCCAAGGATTGCTGCACGGTACCAGGCACAGGATGCAATGTGAAGAGTGTCTGTATTTTGCAGACATCAGTTCTGGTGGGGTCACTGTCACCAGCACCAACTCTGCTCCTTCCAAAGCCCCAGTGAAGCAGAGCTCAGGGTGTGAGTCACAGAGTACCACTCCTGTGCAGTCATACACTGGTGGGAATTGCTGTCAGAGCAGTGATTCCTTCTCTGCTGTGGGAACTCTGCTCCTCGATAACAGGGGAGCAAACGCTCACACTCGGTGGGATTTTCCTTTTCAGGCCTGAAGGTGAAAAATGCTGAAGTGTGCAGTATCAGCCTTCAACAGCAATGTGGTGCTGTGACCCTTTATTAGCACTGGAAGCATCCTTGGGAAAATAAGGACAACCCCACAAAGTTTTCATGGAAAGGAGAACAGGCTTCGTTGTCTGGAGGCCATCATATGATAAAATAATGGAAGTACCTTTCTTACAGAATTAGGCCTTGTGTCACATGGCTGACCCTCTGTTTTACCTAGAAAGGTTACAGTTCCTCAGGAAGAGATAATAGAATATGCTGACTTGGAAGGGACCCATCAGGATCATCAAGTCCAACTCCTGGCCCTGCACAGGACACCGCAGGAATCACACCATGTGCCTGAAAGATGCAGAACAGCAATAGCACATTTGTAGTTTAAGCAGGAATTGTTCATGTATACATAAATTTGAAGATGACACCAAGCTGAACACTGCAGGTGACACACCTGAAGGACAGGGCCATCCAAAGGGATGTGGACAATCAAGAAATGGCCCATGGGAATCCCATGAGGTTGAACAAGACCAAGTGCTGGTGCTGCACCTGGGTCAGGACAACCCCTGGGGATCAATCCAGGCTGGGGATGAGCAGATGCAGCAGCCCTTGGAGAAGGACCTGGGGATGCTGGTGGTGAGAGCTGGACATGCCCTGCCCCTGAACCCACCTTGTGCTGAGGTGATTATTTACAAGGGCCTGGAGTGACAGGACAAGGGGGAATGGGTTCAAAGGGACAGAGAGCAGGTTTAGATTAGGTATTAGGAAGAAATTCTTCCCTGTGAGCGTGGTGAGGCCCTGGCACAGGTTGCCCAGAGAAGCTGTGGCTGCCCCATTCCTGGAAGTGTCCAAGGCCAGGTTGGATGGCACTTGGAGCAACCTGGGATAGTGAAAGGTGTCCCTGCCCATGGTAGGGGGTTGAGACAGGATGAGTTTTAAGGTCCCTTCCAAACCAAACCATGCTGTGAGTCTAAATAAAAGGTGTAGTACTGAAATACAGTGACATGATTTTCATCCTGTAAGGTGATGGTGAGCAGCTTGGGCTGTGGTGCCACAGCCTGTGCAGAGAATCAGTACTTGCATATCCTGATTGTTTTGTGTTGCGCTGTAAAGGTTTGGAAAATGCTCCTGTATTGAGACATGGGAAATTTCACTCAACATTTTAAAGGCTTTTAAATAAATTCAAAGAAACAGTTCTTTCTTGTGCAGCTGACTTTATTCTTAATCTTTAGAACACTTGCCCGTGACTGATATCTTCATTAGCAGGTACTTAAATGTAGCTGTGAAACACAAGTTTATCCTATTTTATTTTCTCTCTAAGCTCAGCCTTCTAAAACGGGGAGTTTTTGCCTGGTACGGTAAGATGTTGGTTTCCTGTTACCTTTTAGGATGGCCACAGCTTTCCTGCTTGAAACATTTTGGAACATGGGATGTTGGGATCTCACTTTGTCATCTTGAGTTCCCACGTGGCTTAAGTTGTGGTAAAGTGGAAAGTATTACCAGGTGACATCAGCCTGCCAGCATCATGCTTTTGCAGTTTATGGAGATAAATGTTGGTTCTAGAAGATAAAAGACACAAATTACTTTAGAGAAAAAGTGGAAAATTTACGCATGACATAAGCAAGCAGAAGAGCTCAAGGAATGTTTTAATTATGTTTTGCATTAAATTGTCTTTGGGAAGAATGTGCATTTCTTGATGGATTTTTAAACACAAAATGTATGGATAAATAAATAAAAGGATAATGGCTAAGTAGACTTTGTTTCCTTTGGGAAAGGAGATGTATTTGTTTAAGCAGGTATTCAGTGTCACATTTGTTTAGAAATGTAAGGGTTTTTTCTGAAGTCTGTATTTTAAGTGAAGTTTTCTAAGTTCTACCTCTGAAAAGTTAAGGCACAACAATGCCAGGAGGGTGTTTGTGTTTCGTTTGTTTCATCTTTAATAGCTGAAGCTCCTGTAAATGTCTGGTTACAAATGATGCTGTTACCTAACATATTTTGTTCTTAATCAGCTTTAGATATAAAACTGACATTATCTGGAATAACCTGTCAAGGTTTCTTCTTGCAGTTTCTGTTTCATTGAGATTTAAAGTTGCAAATGTCAACTCTTGGAGATGATAAACCTCTAACTGATGCTTTCAGCATCCTTCCTGAAGAGAGGTGAGGTGTCCTTGCAAAGCAGGAGTGACGTACTGATTTACTTACTATTTATTCACATAGTCATGATCTAAAGCATTAAATTAGCCTTCATAAGCATAGTTTGGGGATCCTTCTGAAAGTGTATCTGCTGGAAATTAGGCTTCTGCGCGTTCTGAGCTCACTGCAGCCTCATGCCTTCTTTTGCTTTGGTTTGTATTTTATAGGCAGTGGTGATCAGTAATGTGACCTCTGAATACAACGGAATAAAGCAGCTATTTCATCAGACTATGAAAAATTACAGCATCCTTAAAATACAGAGGATTCAGAATCCATCCCTCTGGAAGGTGTTTCAGTGGTTAGTATTTTTTTCCCTATCCTTATGAGGAGGGAGTCTCCAAGAACAGGTTGTCCTGTATGTGCTCTCTAGGAAAGAAAGGAGGTTGCCACCCGTGCTTTAACATGACTGGTATTTCCTTATTAGCAGTTTCAGGAGTGAAATTGGTGTCTGAGGCCTTCCACACAATGCCAAGCTCCTGTTGGGAGCATGGCTCCTTGGAAGAGGGGGAGAGGAGCCTGGACAGAAAGATACGGATGATGCAAAACTGGGATGAGGATACCCACAGGGATGTGGAACAGTGATTGTCTCGGGGATGGAGCAATAACTGCCTGCTGCACACGTGCTCTGTTACAAATCTTTATCCATTTGAGTATATGAAATGCTAAAATGGGTAAAGGCTGCTTGGGCCTTTTTGTTCCAAACAGATTTATTTAAGGTACTTTTGATTTATTAAAATATGGGTTTGATCTAAAATCGATACCCCACTAGGAAGGACAGACTCTAACACCTTAAGAGTTAGAAAGTGTATGTTTATTTCCAGCGCTGGGCACTACGTGAGGTCATTCCCAAAGCACGAAATCACAAAGCAATACAGAGTCTATTTATCTACAAAAGTCCTAAATATTCAAAATAAAAATACATACTAATAACATTGATACCTCCCATTCTCCGCTTCGTATGGTAATTAGCTGAAAAGTCATTAAGCATGCGTAGTTTGTTCTCTTAAATTGGGTCGGTGGTCTTATTATTTGCAAATGATGAAGTAAAACTCATCTCCCTCGTTTTGACCTTTCTGCTCTCCTGGTTTTTTGTCAATACACCTCACTCTTAGGGGACCTTCAGGACCTTTTTCTTTACTTCTAAATAGGTTTTCAAATAGATAAATTAGTAATTGTCTTCATTTCTTTAGATCAGTTAATATTTTCTGTTTCTCATTCTAAGCACAGTTGAACAAATACAGAATGACAAGCAATTAGTTACCTACATCTTCAAAGCTTATGTCAGGCCTACTTTTTTAACTAATCATTAATTTCTTAATTAACTCCAGCTGGATTTACTTATTAAGTCTATTTTAGTTAATTATAACAAAGCTAACTTTTGCCCAAAATCTTAATTTTTAAACTCTGTGTTTCACTTTTGCTGAACAAAGTCGGTATTCACTGAGAAAGAATTCTTGTGTTTTAACTTAATGATCTCCGAGTTCCAGAGCTCCTTTCTGGTTTTAAACATCTGTATCAGTGATGCTGATTTCCAGGTACTTAGGCCAAGCTGGATACTAGTATGCAGATTTGAGCTGGGGCTCAGCCATGTTCACGTTAGTTTGATGTAAGATTAGGCTGTTGCTTAGAACAGTTGTCTAGTTTAAAACAAGAGTAAGTATTCAAGGACTGTATGGAATGGTAATGGAGTAGAAAAATACTGCTCAGATAAGTGCTTTCACCTGCAGAATGATGGAACCCAGAAAGTTATCAGCTACTGATTTCATGAAACCTTTTAATCTAGCAAAACATAAGAGACTTCAAAACACATAGCAGTGCATACTTTTTTATCCTCCAATGAGCTAGTTAAGTTAAGCAGGCAGAGTTTAACATCGCCAAGTCCAGAGGATGATGGAGTAGTTTGGGTTGAAAGGGACCTTAAAGCTCATCCAATCTGCCATAGGCGGGGACATCTTCCACTATCCCAGGCTGCTCCAAGCCCCGCCCAAACTGGCCTGGAACACTTTCAGGGATGGGGCAGCCACAGCTTCTCTGGGCACCTTGTGCCAGGGCCTCCCCACCCTCACAGTAAGTTCTCAATGAACAAGTTTCAGGCCGTTGCTCTTAACTGTTCATTTACTAATTTACAAGTTGGAAGGATTCTCCCCTCCCCCTGGCTCTGCTTAATTTGTAGCTGATGACTTTCTGAAGAATATTACTGTCTTGTCCACTTCAGCAGCTTCTGAAAACCTGAGAGGTGTCTGGATGCTGTGGAATTATGATGGGAAATACGAGTTGAGCCTTTTATTGTGATTTCTCCTTTGACCCTGTTCAGTCTGACTCGGCCCTCAACCAGTGAGGTGTGCAGTGGGGAAAGCAGGCAGGGTTTGTGTCCTGGCCCCATCTCCTCAGCAGCACTGACCTCTCTCAGGGGCAGGGGCTGTGGCACAGAGCACACGCTGCCTCCAGCTTTGAGCCACTGTGGAAGCACAGAGCCTCTGTGGTTAATGCTGCCCCTGCTCCACTGAGAGCTTGGGTGGGAAGGGACAAGGGACCTTAAAGCACATCCAGTAGGACCCTACTGAGGAGCAAAAGATTGGTACAGTGGCAACTGGAATAATGTTACATTCCCTGAGTAGAGCCAGAATCAGCTAGAATTGCTGAGCAGTGGTATCAGTACGGTGCTCATCTCGTTCATCGTGCTGCTAGTGTGTCTTGTCTTCTGAGAGAGCAGGCGGGAAACCTCATCTGGCTGACATTTACATGGATGTTACATAGTCATTTGATTTGTTTAAAAAACCTCTTTTTCCCTTTTCTTTCATGGCTCACATTCTCCTCCCCTTCATTTTTGTCAGGCAAAAGGAGAAGATGAAAAAGGAAAATGGAGGAAAGGAAGTCCAGGAAAAACTCCTGTTCCATGGAACCGACATCAACTCCGTGAAAACTATCTGCACTCAGAACTTTGACTGGAGAATTTGTGGAAGCAATGGAACTAACTATGGAAAGGGTATGTAGAAAGTGAGATGGCTGCTCAGACTCCCCTGATAGTGTAGCAATCAAAGTTCTGAAATCTCTTAACTATAGAACGTGGAAAAAAAATCAGAATTGGTATTATGATCCTTCTGAAGAGGGCCAGGATTTGCTTTGAGTTGGTGGTAAGTCTTCTCACAAGCTGTCAAGAGCATTAGTGCAGGGGTTTGCTGTAGGTGGCATTTTCTGATGTCTGAGGTCATAATTTGAACTTGCAAGAGAAATTAGTTTGTATGGCAGGGAGCAGAGGGGTGTGCATGCCCTCAGTGTGATCATGGAAGGTCCTCATGTTTTCTTGTCTGTCCCTCTCATTATAACACACAGACCTGCAGTGTGCTTATTGGTATGGCTTTTAAAAAATCCTAAAATAGCAAATTCTGATTGGAAATTACGCAGTGCAATCCCCTCTTGCAAAAATTTCGGTGATATTCTGTAAACTGAGTAAGGGAAGTCCTGTAAATTGGGTCGGATACCTCCTGAAAACCCAGGCCATGCTCAGATTATGCTGTCACTGTATAGATTCTCCTCACAACCACGTTTTCATCTCGTTTTCTAGGAAGTTACTTTGCTCGAGATGCTTCCTATTCCCACATCTACTGTCAGGCTACGCAGCAGCGATACTTGATGTTTGTGGCTCGAGTTCTGGTTGGAGACTACGTGAAAGGCAACGCCACCTATGTCCGCCCCCCAAGCAAGTGTGCTGACAGACTGTGGTTTTATGACAGCTGTGTGGATGATGAGTTAAATCCTTCTGTTTTCGTTGTCTTTGAAAAACACCAGATTTACCCCGAGTACATAATAGAGTATAAAGCGGAGATAATAAGAGCGTATAAAGAGGAGGGAATAAGAGTGTATAAAGCGGAGGGAATAAGAGCGTATAAAGAAGAGGGAGTAAGTCAGGGTAACGAGGAGAGAAAAAGATGTGTTATATCTTAAAAGGCACGTGGCAGTTTGTGTACCTCATCTTGTTTTCCGTAGTGCAGGTGTTCTCCTACTTGGTGACTTCTTTCTTTTTAATACAGTTCTTCAGAATGTTAATCCAAACAATTTTTGCATTGAGGAGGGCTGGCAAAGCAGATGTCACATTTGTTGTGCCTGCCTTATCTTCTTCTCCTCCTCTCTTAAATGAAGCATAGACATTTCGATAACCATAGCAGGAAAATCAGAATTGTGGGAAGGGAAATTGAACGTTATGACTGCTGAGGGCTAATAATTGTAAGTGCATCACCTAAAAAAAAGAGGATTTCTCTTCAGAAACAGTTAAAAGAAAAATTAACAGTACAGTAGTTTTTAAGGAAGCTTTCAGATTTAGTAGCCAGAGATTCTTTTCAGTGCAGAATTCATCTGTTCTTGATCCTCTCATCTATCATTATTATAAACAGTTCAGTGTAGGTAATAATGACTTGAGTTTGTTTTCAAAGCACTGCTTGTTAATGCTGGTACAAGTTTTAAGTTAAAATGGTAAACAAAAATAGAAAAAGCGTATTTTAAATCCATGTTGTTAATTCTCGAGAGCTTTCATCTGTACAATGGCAGATGGATCAGATTCTTTGTGGAAAGTTGCGTAACTTACTGTAACCTATACAAAAGGAGAGCTCAACTGAAACTGTGAAAGCCATCACATGTGAGTAAGCAGATGCCAAAACTTGGTAGTTTGGCTGCAACTAACGGCCATAAGGACACAAAGGCTGTGTCCCAATGAGCCAGGCTTTCCAGTGGATGTGGCCACGTAGCGCCACAGGACAGGAGAAACTTCTTAAGGAGCATAGAAACATTCCGTCCTGTTTGTGTGCATTAATTTTCGTTTTTCCAGACGTAGAACGGGACTGAAAGAGACCAGTTAGGTTCTCTTGAGGCCAGTGGTAGAACTGCTGGCCTGAGGCACCGTCCTCGTGTTCTGCTGCCCATGTGCGTGGGTGGGGCAGTGTGCTGACAAGCGAGGCTCCTCTTTGTGTTTTATGGGTGATCCTGGGTCAGAAAGTGGTGCAGTTTCTACTGGCTGTTGGCAGGGAGTCTGTACTTGGATCAAACTGAAGACCCTCTGTATAAAATGCCATATTCAGGCAGTTTAGCTGTTCAGAGGGAAACTGGTGGTGAGGACAGAGAAGCAGTAATTTTTACCTTCAGATAAGCTCACAGAAACACCAATAGCCTCTAAGGTTTTTGCATCTGTGATACAAATCTGTCAACCTCTCAAAGAGTTCAAGTTCTTCCAAAGAGGAACGGAAAAGATAAATCCAGAAAATCTTACTACAATGACTTAGAACTGAACGAAAACATGCAGATAACATTTTAACACTTTTTAAGATCTCTCTTTCTCTTGTTTGCCTGTAGAGTTCCTGAATTACTGAGCTTGCTGTATTTGCAAATAAAACCTGTTTTCAGGCACTTTCAGTGTGCAGTTTGTCTTTACATAAACATGGCAAGACTGAACAGACTGAGTGAACCAGCCCCTGCCTGTGCTGTCTTCCTTCGGTGTTTCTAAACCAGGGAACTGCACAGGCATGGCCTGCCATTGTAGGGTAGGTGCTCAGCTAAGTACTAAGGAGAGAATAGCATGATTCAGGGAGGATATTTCCGTAAATTAACTTCCTAACTAGGATATGTTTTATATTAAAGTAGTGAGGTAGTTTGGTTAGATTTTATGTAATTAAACAGCTGCTCTGAGCAGTTACTGAAGTCCTAAGAAAAGGTGAAAGAATTAAGTGAAGTAGTTTTAATATCTCGAAGTAGTGAGATACTGAGACATTCTAAGGATGTACTTCCTTATTACGCAGATGAGTAACTTTTAAAGAATCTGAATCAGGCACCTGTAGAACCCCCACTCCTGTGAGGCACAAGGCAGGTCTGTATGGGGAGGGGGCCAGTGAGATGCTGACAGCTTAGGATCAGTCCAAATCACCACACATAGAGTAAGGACACACCAATACAGGAACTGCAAACTTGTTCCATGGTCCAACCCAGCCCGTCGTGGGGATGCAGCTCTCCAGTGCATAGGACTTTGGCTTCTCCATTGGAGGGGTGGACTGGGGCTGAGAGCTGCAGTCTGGATAGCAGAGCTGAAGGGGGAGGAAAGCTGGAAAATGCATACTCTGAAGGCAGGAGGATGGAAAAGAAACAACGGTTGTCCCACCTCTTGGTACCTCAGCCTCTTCCTAACTGGCACCAAGGAAAACCCCTGGGAGGCCGTGGCACGCTTGGGCTGTGACCCCTCGCCCCACACGAGCACAGGTACTGCTGCTCTCCCCTGCTGGATGCTTCTGGCCACAGCGACGGAAACAAATTGGGTGCACGCTGTTACAGGTGTGTGAAATTAGGCTGAATAACACATTTAAAAGCTTCACACATGCAAAGAAGTCATATACTTGCTTGCTCAACAGAGATCATCTTTGAATTTATTAAGGCAAAGCAGACAAAATTCTCAATCATGTTCTATCAAAAGTAGAGCTGTCATTGATTACATAAACGACACCCTGCAAAGCCAGCCAGAGCTTTCTCAGGCTTTTGTTCCCTTATACAATTTGTTACATTCCTTGAGTAAAGTTACCTGTCTAAAGTCATTGCTTGAAGTGCACTTATTAAAAATAATAGTAAAAATCCAGTGTAACTTGTCCCAAGTGAGTCACCCCCCACCATGGCTGAGCAGACAAGCAGTGATGAAGATGAGAAACAGCACGCTCATAAATCAGAAGACTTGAAGGCAAGAAATGCACTCCCTTACCTCGTTTCATTATTTTTGCTTTAAAAACAAGTTATTTCTGCCTCAGGGAAGGACTGGGTAAAGCAAAATGTCAGCAAAGCACTCCCACCTCTTGTTCCATGATGCAGGAACTCCAGGGCCAGTGCAGGGCCAGTGCAGGGCCAGTGCAGGGCCAGTGCAGGGCCAGCTATGGAAGTGCTTTCTTAGGTTAAAAAGAAACTGTAGGACAAGGCTGCTGTGGGACAGGGGGAAGAGCCTGAGCTGGACAGGGAGAAGGGGCAGGCCTGTGGGGCCAGGAGAGCTTGTGGATGTGGAAGCAAAGCCAGAGCTTGGGCAGTTGCAGAGTGTGGGATTTCTATTCCAGAAGAAGAGGAGGTGTGAGTTCAGTTTTGGTCTGAAATATGATCTTCCCCATCATTAGGGATTTCTGGAATACTATTGCAAGACAATGTGTTAGCTCTGGGATGCTGCAGGAATCCAGGGGCACCAGAGCTTCCTCGAAGCCTGTGGCTCTTGCAGCACCGAAGTTTATCCCATCATGTGTGCTGGGACAGAGCTGTCTCCGTCCCCCTAAGCCCTCCTTCCATGACAGAAGCTCCCACCTGGTCTTCACCTCTCTGAAGTGTGTGCTTTAACACTGGTTTAAACCCCACTTCATGCAGGGACTCTTTGGAGTGAGATGGTAGTAAGGCCTGACTATCCAAAAGCTCAGGGAAGCACAAAGACCCAGTCCAACATACCCTTCAGAGATGGTACTGTTCAACTGAAATCCAGGCTTTTCCCTGGAAGATTTAAAAGTGCTGAGGGAGGACCCATGTCAGAATAGTCATTATTCTTGTCTGGTTTCATTCATCCAGTAATTCCAGAAAGCTCTGCTGTGCTATATTGAAAGGAAAAATTTAACATTTTATGAGAGGGAGTTTAAAAATGTATACCTGGAAAGAGATCCTGAATGCACACACATCTATGACTCCTGCCTGAATGGGCTGAAGCTCGAAATGGAATTCAGTTCATGCCTGTATTGGCTCTGGCCCCACACCTTTCTGTAAGCTTTATTCAAAAGCTCCCTTTGAATTACTTGAGCAGTTTACATCACATGTAGGCCAAGTAACAAATTGGGCCAAAGAAAGACTGAAATCCAGGCACTGTTACTGCACTGTGTATAATCAGGGTCAGAGGGAACGTTCAGGAAAACATACCAGAGCAATAATGCCTTTGGGATGCTTCAGAAAGCTGTGCGTTAGCAGCAGGTTTTCTTCTTTCCTTGTGGAATCATCTAAGACACAACCTCCTGAAATGCAACAGCTCTGTCTTTTTTTTAAGGAAATTATTCTCAGATCTTTTAACCCCGAGTACCTCCCCGAATTCCTTCACAGCACGCCTGCACTGCCTGCACCCAGACTTTGTGGAAAGCTCCGGCTCTTCCAGCTGAAGCTGGAGGAAAGCCCTATGCCATGGAATGCACGGCTGCTGCCTTCCTGATCAGTCGCTCAGTCATTGGTGACTTTGGTCTCATCACATCACGTTCATTCAGGAGACACCTGAGAAAGGAGAAGTAGGAGGGTGATGAGTGGGTGATAGACACGGACTGTTTCTGCCAAGCAGGCTGCGCTGAGGCAAGCCCACATGGCAGAGCACATCCCTGACTTCCCAGCAAAGCAGATGTCAGCAGTGGCACTGACTGGAGCTGCAGCAGTTCACAGAAGCTCAGCAGTCCATAACACACACGGGTCAACAGGCAGTATTTGAACACAGAACCGTTTGAAAATCAACTACCCTTGAACATATACAGATCATCCATCCAGGCTGCAAGAGTGTACTTCTGGAATTGAAAACTGTTGTACTTTTTATCCTGGTTAAATGTTGCTACATTTAACACAAACGCTTGCATATAATTTTAGCCTTAAATTTATCAGTGTGAATATACTCATTATTTCTTACTTTTAGCAACAGTGCTACTTCCACAAATATTTATCAGGGGACATACTCACCTTGCAAGGTTTCGTTTGGCCTTTGATTTAGAATTTAAAGCAGCATGAATCAATAACAGGCTGAAAACATCTCTCTGAAAAAAAAAGTCAGCAAAATACAAACTAATAAGCAATTTATAATGTCTTGCTGGTTACAATGTCTTGGTTATCAAACTATTAAATTCACAGGAAGGAAACACATCAACATTAAAAATAAATAGCTAACCCTGCTTGTAAGTGTTTGCAAACACGCTTCAGTAACAAGCACAGTTCAACCTTTCACTGTCTGAGAGTAAAGTGGTGTTGATGAGGTAAGTGCTAATGGTGGCTACTGAAAGGGGATTAAGTCACATCAAAAAGTCTTTTCTGGATCTCCTTTACCTGAGCATCACTGCCTCCCACTCGGACCAGTTCATAACGGATTGGGTACAGCAGGTCTACAGCTTTGTCACAATTCCCATTTTCAAACTCTACAAAAGCCTGGCACAGTGGCAGCCCCAAAGTAGGAGCCAGGGAAAGCTGGTGGTCTTCACAAGGTGCTCTGTAGAATGAAAAAGTAGTTAACTTCCATAAGCCAAAGCCTAAATAGCCATATTTCACTGCCAGTCTGCCACTGCCTCCAGACAGGTTTTTATTTTTTTTACTGTACAAAGCCTGATGTTTCAGGTACTTGCCTTAGATCATATCTTTTGGTGTGGTTATGCTACTTTCACCTTTTTGTTACTCATTCAGCAATCAGTTTTCATTCTCCTGAATATACCCACAAAAGGCACAAGCCCAACCCCTCCTACCTCTGCAATAAACAGTTTGGGCTAGGACAGTAAGAAAACTGCAGTTTCTCTTCTGCTGACCCCACCAGAACATCCTACTGCTAGTCCTTTGTGTCCTGGCCACACGTGGCCATCAATCCTTGCACACAGCTCAGTCATGACCTTGCAAGCCAGCTCCTTCTCGAGTCAGCGTTACAGAATTTCCTGTTTCTTTCACTGGGCCAACCTTCATTTTCCAGCAGGCAACACTACCCTATGTGTTTATCATTCCTTAAACGAACTGTGGCATCCTAGAAAGATAAAAGTGCACAACAGATGTTCATTTTAAGCAGCTTGAGTCAGCCAGTGATGAAAATGATGGAACAATTCCTCATTTACACGTTTTGTCCAGCATTTCCATGAAAAGGAGCCTGTGACACCAACCACCAGAGAGCGCCATGGGACACCTGACAAATTCCCATCAACTTTCCATGGCAAAGGCCAGGGAAAAATACGGGTGCCAAGCCAGATGGAACTGATGTTAGTGCCCAGGTTATATCACTGCTTTCTTAACACATAAAAAACGCCTCTGGGGTATAATTTATATATTACATATTTTTGATAGATGTAAATTAATCCAATCATTAATATAATCCCTACAGCTCACAGCCTGCTTTCTTGAATAATGAAATTAAGCTTTACAATATTTCAAACTACAGCTAAAATGTACACATGTATTATTAAGGCTGAAAGTAGGTGAAAGGAAGCACTGGGTGAAAGAGTAAGTAGCATATATGAACACATGTTCATTAAAGCTTCTGTGGTGTGCAGTTTTCTATACTTTATATATACTGACACATATAAATAATAGAATAAACAATAAAAGATATTTGCCATTTTCTACTTTAGTTAAATAAGACATACTTAGGCTTGCTTTGAAAGTTATTTGTTTTGATAAGTATTCTTAAAAATTACAGTATTCCTAGAAACTACATATAGTCAGGAACAAATAGTGACAATTACAGGTTCTCCTTCCTTCTTTTTAAAGGCAAAGGAAGCAACAGATGCCTAAATAGAGGAAAAAAAAGGTGTAGTGGGGGGAAGAAATTGTATTTAAAGCATCTATATATCAACCCCTTCAAAAAAAATCAAGGCAATTTACAGTCATTTAACACCTAAGGGAACACAAAACCCTCATTGTTTGGATGTAGTACTTCAATATTGAACTTTTTCAAATAACTTAATTTGAAAGTGAAATATTCTAGAGTATTACTTTAGTAGTACTTGAAACCTAATTTCCTGCAGATGGACTTAACAACACATCAAAGAGTAGCCCTTAGACTATCACTACCAATTACTGTTCTGTTATTAAAGCACCTTTCAAACCAGGGCAGAAAAGATCCACCACAGACAGCTGACGTATGTTGTAGAATGTTCTTATTAATAATACACTTTACTCCTTGTCTGTAACATAGCTTAGTGTGACCCCACTAAAAGGAAACAGACAGCAACTGCTCAGGTGGTGTCCATGACCTCAAACACAAAAGATTTCTGCTCAACAAGATGAGAAACTCCTCTAGACGTCAACTCAAAAAATAAATAATGATATGGATTTCCTAACTGGCCGTTGCCCTGCTTAAACCAGATGTGTCCCAGTGACATGCTAAGGCAGGGAGGAGCGTGTAGGAGCTTCAGCAAGCCAGAGACATCATCGCCCTGAAGTTCAGAGGGCTATTTACTGAACCCAATGCAGGAATTCCTTTGCTTACCTGGCAAGTTCCTGCAGAGTTGTTAGAAGCTCCTCAGTAGTTTTGTGGTCTTTGGCTCCAAGGGAAGACATCAAGAAGTGCACATCATTGAACAGAAGAATGTGATCCTTGGTGTGCTTCTTCGTAACCCCAAGAAGATCCTTCCACCTGTCCCCAAGCTTTACACCTAAGAGTAAAAAATACTTGTCTCAGTAACATTGCCACATACAAAAGTAGGCCTTGCAATGTATTTTCAGTCACTCAGCACAAAAAGCATTCCTACTGAACTCAAGAGAGCATCTCCTGATGTGGCAAAATTTATGCAGCAATAATGCTCAGCTGCAGCCCACCTTATATGGGCCAAGAGCTTCTTGACTGTCAGGAGTTTAAAGGCAGTACTTTAGCCTGCATTGTGTGAGCTTCTGGCTTTATTATGAGATTGCTCATAATGTCTTGGAGGTGCTGCTCACCACGAGCCATCTGCAGCAATCCCAAAACAGAGCGAGAAGATGGATTTAATAAAAATCCCAATGCATCATTAGTGTTTTAGCAGAACAGTGTGAAAATCCTGTCTGCCCATCGTGTCCCCTGCCATGACCCCCAGTGTATAAACACTGACTTGAAAAGGGGAAATGCCACTGAGTTAGGAGAGTACAAAAATCCAGAAGCTAATAGGCCCATACTAACTATTTCAATCAGGATCAAAACAGAAAGAAAAGGATCTAACTGGAAATTTACATCCAGAAAGTGCTATGAGTTTTTAGAGGCTTATGCACTTGATTGCTCAGCCTCAGACCTCCCGCGTCAATAGAAGTGAATTTGTCAGAGAAGAAGTACGTGACCAGCAGTCAGCTGGAGCTGACTGCTATGCCACACGGCATGGAAAATGGAAGCTCTTGGGAAGAATAAAGCTTATAGACATTATTATGAACTTTACATTGATGCTTTTCTCAAGTTTCTTCCGAAACATTGAGCTTGCTGTGTAATTACATTGAAATACTTCCCCAACATGAATGGCAGGGGAAGGGAAAAAGAAAATTACAGTTATAAAAAAGAATGGCCAGAGGATATCCTACCTTCCAGATGAAGCCTGTACAGCATCGAACTGTTATCAACTATATCCAGGATGCTTCCACTTTCCAGGCATGGGGGAGCAATCTGTAATCACAAGTACTCACAGGCTGGCCAAGTGATGTGCTAGTGGAAATTTCCTCAGATTATCAAACTTATTTTCACAGTACTAAATTATTTTATCCTTCTATTAATTCAAAATTACCTGTTCTGTAATAGTCCTAATTGCTTCTTTCTTGAATACAGGAATTTGCAATGACAGAAACTTATATGGCTTTACATGTGTTGTTTTTCCCAGTAAATATGGAGAGTCACCATGTTATTTTATTTTTTACAAAACTGCCATAAATATTACTTCACTTGGTCAAAGTTAGTAGATAGAAATCTGCCCAGCAGCTTTCTTAATGCTTGCAGTATTTTTACAACCCTTACAAAGATGTGCTATGTTATCTAATTTGATACTGCTTATTTACAAAGGTTGTTTTGAAATCCAGACAGTTGACTTTGTACCTAACATGCAAAACCAGTTCTTCGTAAAGGTGACTTGACTTTATAAGAAAACTAATTTACATCCTTTTAAAAGGCATGAATAAGAACCATGGACAGAATGGAGATCAGCACCACTGTAGCTCTTTCAAGCACTCAAACTGTAACACTCAAGTCATTGGGGCATTTTCCCCAGAACTGCTGAGAAGTGGTTTCCCTAAAAGACTGTAATAACAGATGTAAACAATATTTATACATAGACCACACACTGTGACAGGTTTCAATCTCACACAGAAGGAAGAAAGCACACATCGTGATCTTTCTTCACGATCACAGTAAAGAAAAAAAGGCCCCTACTCACATGCTTGTCATAAATTGTCAAAGCAGCTTCATATTCCCCCTGGAAAAGCAAAGGAGGACTGCGTGGTTAACGGCCAGACACAGCAACCAGCAGCGACTGGCAGCAACCAGACACAAACACATTAACAGATGTCGTAACAGCTCTCAGGACTTTGTGATCAAAACAAACCAAGTCAAAGAAACCTCGAGGTATTCAGAGCAGAAAAACCTGGATTTAACAGGCAAAATGATTAGTATGTTGAGGTTTCATCTAATAATAAGTACCAATACTGGCATAAGTTAAGCAAGAAGGAGAAACACGAGGTATTGCCTCTCATTCTAATGTTCCTTTCAGGGATTTTTGCAAAAATTGCATCCCATGGCGTATGCAAAGAGATGGGGAAAAAACAGTCTTAAGTAGCCTTCAAAAAAGTTATGTAGATAGGAAGTGGCAAAATAAATAAACTATTGGACTCCTGTTGAGAATTACGTTCCTTCTATGTTACTCTGCTTTCTGGCCAAAGGATGCTGCCTTCTCAAAAATGCCACATTTATCTCCCTATTAAGCTGAACCCCACGAGTGCTAAGCATTAAATCCAAGGAAATTCTGACAGGCTGGGTAAAATTTCAACCCTTTTTAAAGGCTTTCAACAGTAAGAATTAGTAACAATAATTAATAGCATTGGCAACCCAATTTAGAGTTTACAGCCTATTTTTTTTTATAGTCAGCAAATTTTTGGGCCAGAAAACTAGTACTGAATTTGGTAAGAATTTTGTTAATTTTTGTCTCAAAATTAGACATCTAAGTTCATCTTGCTATCAAATAACTGTGCTAAATGTAATTAGTGAGACTATTGGATCTTCACACATGCAATAATCTCACAGCAATATTTCAACATTCTAACAAAGATACTGAAACTTTTGACCAATGCAATTCAAATTCTCAAAGTAACCGTAATAAAGGACTATGCCACTTTGTAAATGCAATATCATGCTATTTTATAAAAACATCCCTTTAAATAACTGACACCCTCCCCCTAGTACATGTTAGGTCTGCCTTTTAAAGAGCTTTAGATGACCTATCTGGACCATAAAGCACATGTATGAAAATATCTCATACCTTTTCAATGTAGTATAAAGCCCAGTGCCAGTAATTATGGCAAGCAAGCATATCACTGTTCTGGAGAGAGAGGGAAAAAAAAAAAAAAGAAATTAATTACAAAATAACTTCTCTTTTCAATTATCTAGTCAGATTTCTGCTTCTTTCTTCAGCAAAACTGAGTACTTCAGGAGACACAAAGGACAAGAAATTTAAATCCGCTGCCAGGATACCTTCTCATTTGGTACATTTGTGCTTGCGGCTATTCAGGGAGACACCTCAAACCCAAGGTTTTCCCCACATCATTTTCCAGAGAAGAGTTGCACTTGGATCCCTCAGAATTCACCTTTCTGCAGCACCTTTTATCAAAATGTTTTTTTAACCCACATCTATAACAAGAGTAAGATTTGTCTCATCTAAAATTTAGGCATCCTGTCTGCAGTAACCTGGCCAGATAGTGGAGAGAAGAGGATCTGGGGGCCTTATGAGGGCCATTCATCCCAGCCAACTGGAACCTACCTCAGACAAAGAGGAATCACATTTCAAACAAGTTTTACTACAGGATCCAGAAGCTGCACTAGATGCCAAACACACTGGCAGCTCATCAGGTGAGATGAATTTTTGCTGGACTGCACCAACTTTGCACTGTCCTTTCCAGCTGGCACCAGAACTTCAAAACCTCTTCCCTAGCCTGCAGTTCATGGCAATTGCAGTTCATTTTTGTGAATGCATTAAAAATAGACAAACAGAAATATAGTTCCATAATCCTTTGGTGAAAATTAAAATACCAGAAAGGTTCATCCCTCTCCTCCCATTCTCTCCCAGTTCTGTAGTTAAATTTAATGTTCTCACAAATGGAAAAATCTTTTTTATTGTCATACTGACAACTGTAACACCCATTTTCAGGAAGCACAAAGGTAAAGGTTCCCAGTAAATGTCAGGGCCTTACAGTGCTAAGATAAACATTCTGGTACTCTTTGCTTGTTTAATATTAAATCACAAACCAAACCCAGAGCAACAGAAGCAGTTAAGTGTTTGGCATAAAGACTGATAATATCAAGTTGAGTATCATACTGCCATTCCAAATGTCATACAAACAAGATCATGGAATTACCTGACTAAATAAAGCAAAACCTTTTCACTGCTGCTAAATTTGAGCTCTGAAAAAGATTAAACTGCTAGAAGAAGTGGGCTTGCATTTGATTTTATTTGGATAAAGAGTATGAATCACAGAGACATGCAACTATTTTAAGAAGCAAGAGTTAAAGAAAAAATTGATCCAAAAGTCACTGACTGAGGTTTTTAAGGTATCACCCAAACTGTCAATCCTCTACATCACTGTTTCATTAAAACTAACATATTAAAATACAAAATTCTTTCTGGGTAGTGACAGGAGTGAACTTTAAGCAAGAGTTTTCTGTCTGCACTTCCAAGCCCAGTATCTGAATGCTTAACTTAAAAAACAAAACAAGCACAAAAACAGCTTTTCTAGTCTCACTGTCCAGCCCTGTTCTTTGGGTGAGGTGGAATAGTCAGCTCAGATGACTCTGAAATAGACTCTTGTGGGTTCTAGCAAATGCAAACCTCACAGCCCTCTGCTCTGAATATAACAGACTTAATCACTGGGAAAATGCTGTCAAACACAAAATGAAGCTTCATTTACAGCAAAGAGCCACATGACAGACTAATTAACCTGTTCAATACTCTGAAAGATGGTATCAAACATGTTGGATATGTAAGGTAACTGATACACTAGAAAGTAATTAGTACACTAGAAAAGAGATAAGAGCATAACTTCTCTTTTCTTTACAATTGTTCTTAAAATTCCCTTCCCATCCAGAAGCAAACAAGTATTTTAGTGTTTTGAAACATTTCATTTGACTATGTCATTTTCCACCTCATCTTAGGTCCCATGAGGAGATTTAGCCAGGTCCTTCAACTGACTGTCAGTGCTCACCTCAGCCTAAGTAAAAAGCTTGTGAGAGAATCAGTGGTCACTTTACTTTTATAACCACACAATAAATCACAAATAGGGACAGTCATGTCCCTCATAACCTGCCACTTCTTCCTGCCTCTTGCTTAAAAAGCTGCGTGGAGAGTAGCAGCACCTCAAGAGAGGATTTCCTCTAATATGCAAACTCTGCATACATACTCTGGGTCTACAGATATGAAGGAATTTCAGGCAGAGAAGTCAAGAATTTGGCTGCAGGAATTAAAGACAACCTAAAAGGAGCTTTTTCAGAGATGCCACAAAAATGTTTACCTTCCAGTTCTTTTCCGTTTCCTTCATGAATTCTAGGCCTTTCTCCACCTCTGCTTTCATTTCATTTACATGAGCTATAGTATGGACAGACCATGCATCTGTCTGATTTATAGCCAAAGCCTATGAGTGAAAAACAGGAAAACACGATGAGCCTTACAAACTTGCAAATACAGACATTTATCACTCCTTATCTAGAAACAAGAGACTACTTTTTACTTGCTGCACGTTCAGTACGTCCTTGTACCACTCCAACTAACCACAGCCCAGAAGTCTGATTTGGACAGAAAAGGAAGAGAATGTTTCTTGGCTGATTTCACTTCCCAGCTTCTGCTGCAGGGAGATGAACACCTGCAAAACACTTTAAAATGCAGGGTTTGATGATGACTGTGAAATGACATCTATTTCACAGACATGCATCAATGAAAGAGCTGCATGCACAGGCACAATATATTCCATGACAGAGTGCCTTGCAGATAACTATTACTTTTCCAAAAAATGGCCAGCTCTGGGTATTCAGCCAATTCCTCTTCCTTGGCCTAACTACTCCCACTAGGCTTTTGGCATTTTGTAAAGTTAGTCATAAACCTAGCAAAGGTTAAGCTTTAGGGTTTAGTCTCTATTGTCACTTTCAGCAATTTAATGTAACAGAAGTTTTGTCAAGAACACCCATTAGAGATTAATTGTGTCTGAGACTCTTGGAAGACAGGGATAATCCTGAGGACTGGAGAAAGTCAAGTATAATTACTATCTTCATAGAAAGGAAACAGGTTGGCTAATACTGATCCCCAGGAACATTGTACAGTTCATTGTTCAATAATCCAGGAACAAGCATCTAGGAAAAAAAGGGAGTGGGAAGCCAAACAGGATGGACTGTCAAGAGCAGACTACGTCAAAACAATCCAACATTCTTTAATAGGAGTAAATAGCCAATAACACATGTGGGAAGCAGCAGATGGGCTGATATATGGATTTTGTAGGGGTGTTCTGACCCCATCTGACAGGGCATGCTCATAAGCAAGCGAGGGAAATACAGTCCAGGTGAAACTGCCTTGGTGAGGCAGCGATGTAAGCATAGTTAGCAACAAGTCTCACAAAGCTCTGTGAGCATTTCCATGTTGAGCATTATCTCTTTGCTACTTGGACTAACAACTGGCAGAAACCACCACCCTGTCCGAAAATTCTCAAGCCTTTTAGCACCAACAGCAGGCAGTTTACCTCACGGGCAACCTTCTCAGCACGGTCAAAAAGGTTTGTTTCCACGAGTCCAAAAGAGTAGTAGCCCTTCACGTAACTAACCATTGGGGGAAAAAAGAGTACATCATCCATTTATAACTAGGTTTAATCCAGGACTGAAAAAACATACTAGAAATTGCATTTAACTCAAAAAAGTCCTTGCAGTGCAATTTACAACAAGGGTTCAAGCTTGCAGGATACAAAACTGCTAAGCTAATTCTCAGAGGAAATGAGTGACCCAGAGACACCAGCATGGGAAACAGTGACAAGATGTACATCAGAATGGACATTTACATGGCTGGATGAGATGGGATCACCAGCTACACAGAACCAGATGCTGATTTCTGTAACAGTTGCAAGATGCAGAAATAAAAGGCTGGAAGCGAGACACTGCTGTCACCAAAGTTACCTGAGCATCTCAAAGGCAACCTTCTACATTTTCCCCAATGCCCACAAAACCACAGGAGGGTACTTTTATATGAAGTGGCCCTTTAAAACTGGTTGTAAATCATCCCCATTAAGCCATAAAGGCCCAATATAAAGGAAAATTAGGGATGTTTATGTGCACCTGACTTATTTAATGGATCAAGATGAATAGGTTTTTTTTTGAAGAAATGAAGAAATTTTGCCACTGCCCTGGGTGAGGACATGATTTTATCCTGTGTGTTATACCCCATGTGCTACATTTGACAGCAGTCAAGGGGGATACTGGAGACACGTTCTATCTGTGGTCAATTTGATTAACTTCTACACTTTTGATTTTTGTCTACATGTCTGTTTCCAAGAGATCCTCAACTTTTACGTCTGAACTTAAAAACCACATAGTACATGCACACCAGGTAAAGAGCAATTTCCAAATGAAGCATGACCCACCTGCTCAGTGGAACGTCACGTGTCCAGAAAGGATAAACACGGGCAACAGAATCTCGCATCTGACGTTGATATCCCAGGTAGAAATAAGTGTCATGGGAAAATTTGAGGGCAAGCAGGTCTGTTGGGTGGCTCTGCAGAATCTGCTCCCATAGATCACAAGCTTTTGGAAGTTGGCTAGAAATAAAAATTATTTCCATTGCTGAAAGAAGGCACACATGCCTGCCCCTACTGTTAGTCCTGAACTCAAACTATGTTGAAAAATAGAAAATTCAGCACCAAATGACTTATTTTTTTTCCTTGAAGGAATTTTTTAGTCTTTTCTAAGCTAATAATGGCATTATCTTCATTTGGCACCTTCTGAAAAATCTTATAAAAGAAACGGTCTTGGGTTACACCAAATCACTGTAACACACAAGGAAAATGAAACAAGCTTAAACCATACATCTAAAAATTTTCCTACAGGGCTGAATAGTTCCTACAGGGACCCAACTGTAATTAACGGGGCTTCGTATGTGCAAGGACGCCTTCCCTCTCCTTTTGTGGGAATCAAACCCAGTGGCAGGGCTTCAGGGGCTTACTCATTTCCTTTGCTGAGATGTGAGGCAAATCTATGCTCACCCATTTGTTTGATAATGAATAACAAATAATGAAAGTGAATCATTAGCCCATACATTCTGTAGTTCATACAGATTAATCATGTGGAATGAAGCAGTGAGCCTCTGCAGCACTTGTGATACTCTTAGCTCCCTGTTTTACAGGGGAAATAGGTTTTGACATAGGGAGACGAGAGAGAAGTCTATAACTTTCCTTCTGTGCATCTGAGTCTGGACCCTACTGTAGATGAAATACTTCATCTCCTAGTTCTAAACCACACTGATGGATCTGTGGCAGATTTAAACATGGAGTGCTTAATGCTCCAACTGGAAGAAGTGGTGGCAACAGAGCACTTTACCTCCTACACTGCTGCTCACCAGCTAGACACAGCGCGTTAGAGTGGAGAGAGAAACTCGGGGACAATCTGCAACATCTCACCCCGATCCTTTGCTAGGTGTCAGCTAAAATCACACACCACTACTTCCAACCTTCACTTCTGCCTGCAGTACACAAAGGGAACTCTCCGCAGTCCCTCGAGCAGGGTGACAGAGGACGCACCCCCTGGCAAACACGTCCAACGCTGACACATGAAGCCTCTCCCGCTCCGTCAGTGGCTGTGACTTGGAAAGTGCCACCATGGCTCTCACGGCGTGGTCCAGCTCCTTGTCAAGTCTCACGGTCCTCCCAGTGCCAATCAGCTCCAAGCCATTGGCAATGACATGTCCCATTGCTGCAGGAAACAGCACAGCACCAGCTGAGCTCACAGCAGCACCTTCAGCTCCACAAAACACCAGAGGAGCTGAGTATTTTCAACAAAACTGACTTGTGGACACAGGGGTCCAGGAAGTCTCCCAAGCCTAAAGTTCTCAGGTTTTCATGACAGCTACTTAAATATTATGTGAAATGAAAAAAAAAAAAAAACAAACCATCACACAAAAGCATTCTGCCTGTTCTAGATTTTGAGGCAGTTTTACAGAATTCTGTAAATTCATATCCTTGCCCTTGCATAAACAAAGTCAGTTAAAAACCAAGACAACAGGCACTAACCCAGCACTCTCCATGCTCAGAATCAAAGTTTATACTCACTAAAGTTTGGATCTGCTGCTTTTAGCTTGGAGAGACATCCCTCAATACCTCCAAGGCTCTCATTATTGGTCCAAGTTGCATACTGTAAGAGAGACAGTGAGAGAGGGCTGAGAAATCCTCTATGATACTGGACTTCTCTTTGTTCTCACATTTAAAATTCAAAAGCAAGGCAAATGACTAAAAGACAGATGTTGTATTCAGGTAGTTTTAGTGTAGTAGAAAAACAGAAAAACTGGGGTTTAATACAGTTCAGTCACCAGCAGAACCAATTACCCTGGATTTCTATGTGGTTTATGTCAGCTGCCTGATTTGCTGGTATCAAGTGGAATGAGCACACCACTGGCTGAGGTTTTCACCACAGCTGCAGCATCTGGCACAGCCCTCTGCTAAAAGGGCTTCCTGCTGCCAGCTAAAGGCTGAACTCCTGTGGCAGCCTGATTTTGAGGCTCTCCCAGCTGATAAGATATTTAAATATCAATTACAGTAAAGAGTGTTTCATGCACGAGTCCCTTCAAATCACATTTTCTTACACTTTTTGATCATACCTGCGTCAGAACAGCATCGAAGAGCTTACAGGCTTCATTGCTGGTCGTGGACAGGACAAGTCCAGCATCCTGCCAGGCCTGCACAACAAACAAACACAAATGTGTCCTTTTACACCCTCATCTTCTAGGCTACACTGACAGATGTTCAAACTGATGCTGTTCTGATATTTTCATCATTTTTAAAAAGAAAAGTTGGAAGGACAGTGTGAGGCAGAAACAAACTTTGTTCAGTTGTAGTTACATCTAAGTTACATCTAAGACTCAATTAGTTGGAGCTAGAGTTGGAGTGAGACTAAAGAAGCCAATTACCAAGTGTAACAGAAGATCTTGATGGGTTGCCCATCCCATAATGACAGCACCATTCTGAATTCATTACAGCTGTTGGTGAGTTCCTGTGTTACAGGCGCACCTCGTGTGAAGTAGAGACACGGTAAAATAAAACCCTGTTCTCCTATAATCTGGAAATCTATAATATTTTATAAACAATGATGTTCTTCTGAATCAACTTGCAGACCAAACAGCCCGGCAGAGCAAATCCACTAAGTCTCTGGAGTTAACCAACTGAAAATTTGGATCGCAGATTTACACAAGCCTGACAAAAATAAGAACATGGGCAACGGATAAAGCTAAAAAGCAAGACAGAATTGGGCTGCCATAGTTTCTAGTAATATAACACGACTGAGGCCCAACATCTCCCGGCTGGCTGCTGGAAAATGAGCAGAGTTCATTTGAGAAGCTGCCCCAATCACTTCAGCATTACTTTAATGCAGTACACAGAACACAGAGGATAGACATATATTATAGAAACAGACCTGGGGCAAGCTAATTCAGACTTCTCCTAACAGGGGCTTAGTCCTTCCTGATGCTGCAAGAATTCAGCTCCTCTCACTTTACATTTTAACGCATTTCTTAGCTTTAATAATCTGTCAAAATTTTAAAGTAACCAGGCAAAGACAACTTTGTTAATATAGCCTAAAGCTTTCCCACTGTGATTGGATTAAAGGCTCACATTCCAACAGCTAAAGCAATTGAGTTTTCAAATTACATGCCTGAAAGACTAGACCTGAATCTAAAATTACATTTTCTTTACAATTCATACTATATCCATGATACCGAAATTGGCCGGAATAAACTTCCTAACACAATTTGAAACATTAGAAAGCAGGCATTCTTTATCTGCACAGGACACACTCTCCTCGTTCTGTGGGTGTGGTGAGACTTTGCAACAAGGTCTTTATGCATCATAATCATACATATTCATTAAAACGTGCTTCTTATCTAATACACAGAACTAATTCCTAGAATGAATTTGCATGCATCTGCCTCCTACTGGAAGTCCTTTCATGGTCCTGGGGAGTCATAAAAAGGGGTCTATTCACTGAATGAATTCACCGAATGCTTCGATATTAAAGGCAATCTTTCCTTGAACTTTTTCTTTGGGCATGTGCTGTTGTTTCTGTGTTACATAACTTGCCAAAAAACCACTCTATTCCTTCTTATCTGTTTCTCCGCTGGTTCCATCCATGTTTATCATCCTGTGTGCATACCTTTAAATCCCTTTATCTTTTTTTGCCAGTTAGTCTTTAAGCTCTATTCCGCAACCTTGGGGGAGCTGAAAATTTTTATTCTCTACGTCATTTATCACCCAGAAAAAGAATAAAGAGAAAAGTCAAGCCAGTAGCAAGGTTACGCTTGCTACTTACAGGCTGTCTTCCATGGTGCCCTGCAAAGTAGGCCAGGAGCCACCCTCAGCATCAGTCATCAAAAACAAGCTTCATTCGGAGCAGGTCTCTGCATCACTGCCTGTTTTACACAACAGCTTGGGGTGATTGCCAAGCAGAAAATGATGTCCCGTTCTGAGGGGACCTGATGCTGATTCACAAGAATGGAAAAGTCTGTGTGTGAGCACCAGAACAAACCAGCAGAACAAGGGTTAGTGGAAAATGGGCCTGCATCCATCACTGAGGACACTGCTGGTCTAGCTGAGGCATGTGCTATTTCCAGCCACTCTGGAAAGCCTCTGTCCTGCTACAGCTACAGCCCACCTGACTCACTCCTCACTGGAAAACTCCCACTCTGGCAAGAGGAGAATGGCAGCAAGGCTGTGTCACATCAGGGATGCCACTACTCTGTGTCACTACTAGCACATCAGGGCTACAGGGAAGAACCACCCCAGAGCAGCTGCTGGCTCCTAAGAGACGTAAAAGATGTGCTCCAAACCTCATCTGTCATTGCCAACTGAGAACTAAAGAACTACTGGGACCACAGAAAAGGCAGCACCCCCTGTCCTCTGGGATGTACATATGGGGTCCTGCCCAGACTATTTGGGACACTCAGGTCCTGGGGCTTCTCTCTAGTCAGGTATCAGACTGTGACTGAAGGAATCCACGAAGCAGTGAGAGTGGGCAAAAATCAGCCTCAAGAGTCTGTAAGGCAGTTATCAGTTCCCCTTCCCACAGAGGCTGCCTTTGGGTTATTATACACTGATCTCCCACAACCCTCTCTCTAACTCCAAGAGAAAGTCTTCTCTGTGATGCCTATTGTATTAGAGAGTTACGGCCTTTGCTCTTCTCACTGCTTCTTGGTGAGACCAAAGCCTTGCCCTTTCCCCTGCTCTAAGATTAGAGTTCAGTCATGAGATCCGGTGACTGTTTATTTGTATTTTTTTCTCTGCTAGAATCTTAGCTGGCTCTGAGAATTGTGCTCTCTGTGGGCTGCAGTTGGTACCTCTTGTATTCCTTGCATGACAGATCCCCAGAGCTCTGTCAATCATGCACCTGTCACACACAGTCTTCAAGACTTTGTTTTAACCTGACACCGCCTAATTAAGCAAAACACAAGCGTAAAAGGAGTTTATCAGAAAGAAAGCAATGCAAATGACTAATGAGTAAGCAGCTCCTACAGGCTGCACCCTTTGACCCGAGGCTGATTTAATCAAAGGCCTGACCTGCTTCTGAGGCCCACGGAAAGGGCAAGTGGGTGCCGTGGGACCCCTGCGCTGGGAAGAAGACCAGAGATGCACGGACACGGGCCTGCTTCCCCAGCAGAAGGGATGGGTGCAGCGACCCTTCCCCATTTCCAGATCCCAACAGAAGCTCCCCTTCTCTGAAACCCACCCGAGTGTACAAGGGTGAGCTCCAGCCACAGCGAGCCCGGCTCAGCTCCCCGCTTGCCACAGTCCAAAGCCCGCCGGCAGCCCCTGCGACCCCCACGGCAGCCACCCGCCGCCCCTGGGCGCAGGGCCGAGCCGCGCTGGCTCAGCGCCTCAGCGGCGCCCTCCCCTCCCAGCCTGCCAGCGCTGCCCTCACCTTGCAGTCCCTCACCCTACCCTCCCCTTGCAGTCCGCCAGCCCTGCCGTCCCCTCGGAGCCCCCCAGCCCTGCTCTCCCCTCGGAGCCCCTCATCCTGCCAACTCCTCGCAGTCCCCCAGCCCAGCCCTCACCTTGCAGTCCCTCAGCGCAGCCATGGACCCTCTGCAATCTCGAGGCTCCGCGGCTCCAAAGCGAGCGGGGGCGGGGCCAAGGGGGCGGGGCCGCCACCGGCGCGAGCGGCGGGCAGTGGGTGCCGGGTGCGGGTGGAGCCCTCGCGCCGCCGCTGAGAGACGGCCGCGGGAGTTTGGTGACGATTATTGGCCCCCAAATCTTTGCTCCTTCTTCCGGACCCGCCTTCGGCCTGCCGTGTCCGAGGTTAAATAGTGTTCTCACCGGCTACCCGCCGCAGGAGGTTCTGGTGCCCTGGGGCTGCTGTCCCAGCCGTTGGGCCACCCCAACGAGCAGCGTCCAGGAGGCCGCGCGTCCTCCGCTCCGTCCCCTCTGGCCGCGATGGCCGCGCTCCTCCTTCTCCTCCTGCAGCTGCTCGCCTGCTGCCGCCGGAGCTCGGCGGCGTCCCCTGTCCGTCTCCAGCCGTCACCCCTGCGGGTCAGCTGCCTGGGCCCTCACGGCCAAGTCTTCCAGTGGCAGGACAACGGGCACAGGGTGTCGTGCCTGTGGAACAGCACCATGACCCTGCATTACCAGCCCGCCCCAGGAGCAGGGCCGGAGGTAGAGGGGGAGGAGGGGCAGCCACCATCCCCACCTTGCTGCCTCTGGTATCTGAACTCGGCCTCTGTGAGGAACATCTCAGGCTGGTCAGGCCAGGTGGTGCTACAGACAGGACAAGCTCCCTCACCCGGGGCCTCCAGCCTTCTTACAGTGCAATGCTCGTCTGCCTCCTGCGCTGCACCCGAGTGCTTTCATCTCAACGTGAGCGTCGAGATCTCGGGGCAGGATATGCGGCTGTTCGTGCTTTGGCCGCAGACACACATTATCCACGTGTGGCAGCCGGTGGAGCTGGGCTGGTGTGCACGCCTCAAGAGTGCTGGCTGGCAGTACCGCTTCAGCAGCCAGGGAGGCGTCCCCTCGACCCTTCTCCTTCCCAGCAGTGAAGTGACACCATCGCCTGCTGTCTACCCAACAGCTGAATTGCAACAGACCTGTGCCACCTACTACAGCTACCACATGACTGTGCGCTACAGGCACCCTGGGACCCACGTTGCTTTGGTCAGTATTGAGCAGATGCCTCACATAAGCCTCAACCTCTCTCTCAAGGTGGAGCCTGACTTGCTGCATGTTCTCAGTATCAGCTCCAAGCTCCTTAGTGTTCCTCAGCAGCCCCTCAGCTTATCCTGGTGGCTCCAGCCCCTTACCCTGAATACACTTGCCTACAGACTGGTGGACACACAAGCTATAGGAGGTTGGCTCCGCTCCTACAGTTCATTTACGCTGCCGAGCAACTTCTGTGCCATTTCTACACCTCAGAGCCTGGACGAGATAGTGGTGGCCAGCATTTACTTCCATGTTGATGGAAAGAGGTTTGAAGAATTGACGGGGGAACTGCACCTGCTCAATGGTACCCTGAGCTTAACTGCTGGCAAAGAAACTCCCATCCATGTCAACCTTTGTCCAGGGAAAACCAACAGCAGCACTTACATTTTCAGGTACAATCAGGGAACATTTTACACATCTAAAGACAACAACAGCTCTATTTCCACAGATCCTAACACACGCACTGTGTTCTACCAACACAAGGAGCTCTCCTACTTACTAACCATAGAGTTTGTGGCCTTACAGTGGTACAAGTTCAAAATGTACCTTTATATGAATCAGAAGAGGGCTTTGATTAGGTCTCTGGCAGAAAGAGACCTTGATGTCCATGTTTTCAGCAGTCCTTCTTTTCTGCAGAACTTTAGTTACTTAGTGTGGTTTATCCCTGCACAATATCCGATGTTACAGTGCGAGTGGACTTTCTATCTGCAGCTTTTTGGCACAAAAAAAGACCATATTGTCCAGAGTAGCACATACACATACAACGACCACGTAAAAAATGCCACGCGTTTTGTCCGTCGCTCTGCTTTACCCTTTGATGCAGAGAAATACACGGGGTTTGTGGCAAAAGTGAACTGCACCAGCAGTGCATCTACACCGGCTCTTTTAAGCGTCAGGGTCAACAATCATACTGCAAAAACCATAGAAGCACCAGTGGTTTGTGAGAAAAAAGAGTGTAAGATAACCACGTGTTGGATTCAGAGACCTGAGCCCAGATCCTTTATCTTGTACAAGAAAAAGGCATTATCTTTTTACCTCTTTGTCAGGTTGATTACAGACTGCCACATTGGCATATCTATCAAACCCCTTTGGCGAGTCTATCCTGCTAAGGACATAAAAACTGAGCCAGATTGGTCACATCCAGTAAATACTTCTGCAATGTTCGGCGTAGATATGATACATTTAACTGTTCCCAGTAATACTTTAGAGTACGGGTTGTATCTGTTTTTTTTCACTGCTGAGGTAGTCCCAATTAGGACCTCAACAGTCCTCAAGTGCCGTGATATGATTTTTGTTCAGATTGAGAGAGCTGATCTAGTGGCAAATATTTCAGGAGGCTCGGTTCGCACAGTGGGTTTTTCTGAGAGCTGGACTCTTGATGGCTCTGAATCGTCTGATCCTGAACCACAGGAAGGAGCATTGACATTTACTTGGTACTGCACTAAAGACCCGGCAGACTATGAAACCATGAAATTCCACCTGAAAAACAGATGCCATCCATTCCAGAAGGATTTGAGATGGATAACACCCTCAGGTCCCATTCAAAAAATACCACCAGAATCCCTCCCAGGAAGCACCTTATACTACTTTCGCCTGGTGATTCAAAAGGGCAGAAGGAAGGCTTATGCTGATCAAGTTGTAGAGGTGGATCCTGGTCCCCCACTCATTCTGGACGTGAAATGCCTTGAAAACTGTGGTAGCTCTTTAATTCCAACAGAGAGATTTGCCATGTCTGGAAAATGCTCAAACTGTAAACCAAGAAACAAGCCACTATACTACTGGTCCCTTTGTTCAGACACCTCTAAAGAAATTCATTTTGATTGGGATTCCAAAACATCAACGGGGAGGTCTGGTGCTTACATATCTATACATGCTCTGACTTTCACAAAGCCTGCATATCGCTCCTACGTACTTCACATAAGAGTAACTACCTGGGATGGTAGGACCTCATCTGACAAAAAACCCTTTGCGGTAAATACTCCACCTCGGGCCGGCAGGTGTAACATCAGCCCACGCCATGGTATAGCCTTTCTGACAAAATTTGTTGTTAAGTGTAAAGGATTTTCTGACAACCATTTACCTCTGACATATAAAGTGATTGTAGCTTCCAACGTACCCCAAACTACCACAGTAAGTTCTGTGGTGGAAAACACATTTGGCACAATTCTGTACTTTGGTTCCGGGCCTAAAACTCCTCCATCTTTTCTCCCAATTGGAGTGCCCTCTCAGAGGTACACTTTGACACTTTACGTTCAAGTCCGTGATTCCTTTGGGGCATTTACGCAGGTGAGTTTACGTGCCTACGTAAAGAAACCACTTAAAACTCAATCCCTTCCAGCTGTGTTTCGTGAACTGCTGGCCTCAGCAAGCCGCTTAAGCGTATCGACATCTGCTCAGCAGACTGGGGATCGTCTTAGATCTGGTTATTTGGCTTATCTTGCAGCCTCACTCTTAAACTATGTTAAAGACACACCAACTGTCCCGCTCCCTCAGGCTCAGCTTCGGGAAACCGTGGTTAAAGCAGTCTTGAATATTTCAGTAAACAGCATCATGGAAGTCAACCAAGTAGTGGCTGTTCTTTCTGAAGTCACAGAGGCAGTTGAGAAAATGAATGTTAGGTCACTAGACCTTGCCATTGGGAAACTGAAAGAAGTAACAGGAATTCTGAAGAGACAGAGGAGTCAGATCCGTTGGTCTGAGGAAGCAGAAATTCAGACCAGTGGAATACTAAGATGCTTGTCCAACATCCTGAGAGCTGATCTTCTGCGTCTCAAGAATGCCAGTGCAGATGGAATTAAACATGTTTTCTCCATCATGGAAGGTGTAACAGATATAGTTTTCTGGGGAAAAGTCCCTGGGGAAATAGAAACTCTAATGGAAACAGGACACTGGAATGTCACTCTGAAGAAAAATGAAGCCTGGAACATTACAAATGCTTTGCCTGCCACATACACCTGCCAGAACTGCTTTTTTCCAACACTGAAGAATGGAGGTGGTTCAGGATCGGCCCAGGATACTGTGTTTTCGACTGCCATTTTTGAGTTTGATGCGAGCCCCTTCCCTTGGTTAGGTTACACATCAGATATCATATCAATGGTCTTGGGGTTTAAAGTGGCAGAGACTAGAGCTAATGGGGACCTAGTTCCAGTCACGCCTGAAAGAGCAGACATTTTTCTTGCCAGGAAAGGTGGACTTACAACTTTTCACTTAGTAATGGGACCTGATAAAACAGAAGCTTACACAACTGGAGGATTTAGTTTTGAGGTCAATAAAACTACCACGAGCATGTATTTCCAGATCATGACAAAACTAAAAGCTACTTTCAAGGTGCTGGTGTTTACAGGTACCAATCTCACTCATGCTCAGCCTGTGGCCTCGTTTGCTGCTTTTCACAACATGCCAACAGTTGCAAGTGGAAATGAGACAGCCATTGCTGACTGTAGCATTACAGGTCCTTATATTGTCTGTCTCCCACAGTCCCTGCTGACAACCATAGTGCAGAAAAGTGGCGTAGACACTCAGAACATCTCCATTGTCTTGCAGACACGCTATGTCGTAAGGTACCCAAACCGGAAACTGGTGGGCATATACATTTTTAATGACCACTGCCTATTTCTGGATGGGATTGGAAGTCAGTGGAGCAAAGAGAAATGCAAGGTTGGCTCCTTGACCAACTGGCAGAAGGTACACTGTGTCTGTGACTCCACGCGGAATCGCAGGAGTCTGTCAGCCCTTCCTGCACCCAGCATCAAGTTCCTGGCAGCCAAAGTAGTAGTTCTTCCCAACACAGTAGATCTAGGGAGACACCTGTTAGCAGACATACCTAAAAACCCACTGACCCTCATAACAGTGCTCTCTATTTTTGCCGTCTACTTACTTTTGTGCTGCTGGGCCATAAGAAGAGACAGGGTTGAGAAGGAGATCAAGTACATTATCGTTCTGCCAGACAATGAGGCCTCTGATGCAGGGAGCTTTTTGGTCACTTTGTACACAGGCAGTCGCTGGAGTGCTGAGACCAACAGAGAGGTCTTTCTGCAGCTCCTTGGCCAGCACAGCAGGAGTAAATTCCGTTGTTTATGGCACCAGCCTTCTCCAGCTTTCCAACGGGGAAGCATTGATTGCTTTCTGATAACTACTAAGAGAGACTTGGGAGATATCCGTTCCTTCAAGATCAGGCTCAATAATGACGGCACATCTTCAGCCTGGTTCTTAAGCAGAGCTGAAGTTGAGGACATGTCCACCAGGAAGGTCTGGTTCTTTATGTGCAGAAAATGGCTTTTCCTTGAAAAGAACCAATCCTCCATGAACTGGAAATTTTCTGCCACAGACCCCCAGACACCTCTACACAAAGTCGACTATTTTCTTATTAATTTTAACAGGAGATTGACAGAGTACCACCTATGGCTCTCAATTTTTGCTCCTGTTGTTGCTGGGGCTTTCACCAGGTTCCAAAGATTGTCTACGTTTTTAGCAGTATTATTATTCACCTTGCTTGTTAACATTATGTTCTTCAATGCTGAAAAGGATGAAGAAGCTCCAATATACCTGAGGTATTTGAGATCAATAGCAGTAGGAATTGAATGTGCTTTGCTTACCCTCCCCGTGGAAGTGTTAATAATTGCCTTATTTAAGTATTCCCAGAAGGACCCTCCTCCAGTTGTGACTAAGATGTACCCAAAGGTAGATTCTACGTACTGGAATAATTGCATAATATCTGAACAAGATGCAAATGTAATTGACACAGAGGACCAGACAGAAACTGTGAATTCACCTCAGGAGGGTGGAAAGTCCCAGAAGTCAAGTCCCAGTTTTGCAGAAGGGGGCATCTTTTTCAAAGGAAGGAGACTAAGCACTACCATCAGGCAGCTTCGCAAGATCCCGGACACTGAGCCGTTGCTGTGCTGGTGGTGTGTCTGTGTGGCCTGGGGACTGGTTCTGACCATAACTGTGCTCTCATCCTTCTTCATTGTGCTCTATGGTTTGTCCTATGGCTACCAGACTTCCCGAGAGTGGCTTATAGCATCAGGAACCTCCTTTATTCAGAACGTGTTTTTCAATTCAATTCTGAAATCCTTACTTTTCTCAGCTATGAGCACAATTCGTCCAAAATACTCTGAAGACCTCAGATGGGTAACTCAGGAAAAGCATGTGGAGATCAGCTTGGCTGAAGAAACTGAGGGAGGTACCTGAAACTTGCTGATGTCAGAGGCACCAAGCAATATAAGCCTTTGGAAACTGATGAAAGCAAACATGCTGAGAAGGGCAAAAATTAAAAGAAAGGCACTTGTTTTCATGAAGGGTTTCATCAATCACCTTGTCTTTGTATCACTGCTATTAAATTTTGCATATTCCACTGAGAATGCCGACAGTTTCCACTATAGCCAGTCCCTGAGTAGAAGCTGCTTTCAAAAAATTTCCCCCACCCAAGTTTTGTGGCTAAGCATGACCTTGTATCTCACGGTAGTATCAACTCCTCTGCCCAGTTCATAGAGGTGATGCCCAAGGAGCCACCTCCCTGCCGAGCATGGCTCTCACCTCTGGCTGAGCTCATGGTGATTTAAGAGCAAAAAATAGCCTGAGGGCTGGAAACATCGGCGTGTCCATCCCGAGGGCCGAGAACGCCGACGTGTTTAGCCCTGGGGCTGGGGACACGCTGAGAATGCCCGGGTGTCCATTCCGAGGGGTGAGGACACGCTGAGGACAACGCGTGTCCATCAAAGCCGGAGCAGGGAATGAGGGAAGGCAGGAGGCGTTAACGGGCGCACAGCGCCCCCCGCCGGCCGCCGGGCGCCCCCTGCCCCTTTAAGGGAGGCCCTGGCGCCGCGGAGTCCGCGCGCGATCCCGGAAGTGGCTCGCTGGGCACCGCGTGTGGGGGAACGGGAACGGGAGAAGGGGGACCGCCGGGAACTGGGTGGAAAGTGAGCGCCGGGGGCGGGGGGAACTGGAGCAGGAGGGGAAACGGGAACCGGGAGGCAAACAGGAGCTCGGGGCGGAACCGGAATTGGGGGGGGACACAGGAACCGGGAATTGGGGAGCAAAGGGGAGATGGGGAGGGGACCGAGGAACGGGAGACAGGGGGCGAAAGGCACTGGGAGCTCCGCGGGGGGCGTGGAAACGGGGACCTAGGGAGAGCCTGGGGGAAGCCGGGAACCGGGCCGACGGCGGTGGGAACCGGGAATTGTGGGGCCAACGGGAGCCGGGCAGAGAACCGGGATCCGGGCGGGGAACGTGAGCCAGGGGAGGGGGAACCGGAATCCGGACGGGGGAACCGGGAGTGGGGGAGGACAGCGGAGCCCGGAGCGGGGGAGCAGCTGCTGACGGGGCACTGCCGACCAGGAGACACTCACGGTTCCCGAGCTAGAGGCCACTGTCTTCCAGCTCTAGGCACCTGTGAGCCAAAGAATTGGATCTGTGCACTAGTAGTTAGTAAGGATGTGTAACTATATTCTTACAATTGAAATGGCATGTTTTACATAAACAAAATTCAAGATCTTCATGCTTCTGGACCCCATTCAAAAATGTTTTCCTCATGCCTTAACGTCCCATGTAAATAACGGGCAAAGAAGCTGTTACAGTGAAAGCATTAGTGATACCTTGCCTCACTTTGTGTCTTGCCTCAAACTGTCTGTGATCTCTACAAATATGACAAAGTTATGTCAAGAGCCTGATGAAGGCTCCCCTGAAAGTTTTACTCTGCCCAGATGCTGAGGTTGTTCAGACCAAAGAAGGTTTTTGTTTGATGAGAATTGTAGGAAAATGCTTGGATTCTGTTGTTACAGTGACTTGTTATGGAGATGCATTCCCCAGGCTGGTTGAGATGCCAAGCTCTCTGGCCTGTGCATCACCTTTGCACTGATCTGTTAGTAAAAATCAGTGGTTTTACTGGCACAAAAATCACCACACCAAAAAAGCTGTAAAAAGCCCCCAAATTCCCAATAGATGGGCACAAACCTGAGATTTGGATTAAGAAAGAAATTAGTTACCTATGTGGTTGCAATGGTTAGGGCTTCTTTGTTCTTTAGTCCAGGCCAGGAAAAAGCAAGAGAGGATTGGCAAGTGTATGTTGCTCCTTTTCTCAGTGCCTGGTGAAAGCATCTTTACCTGATCTTTCTGTTTTCTTTTTTGCTGCCCATTGAATACCTGAACCATGTTGCCTCCTTTGAAGTCTGCTTTTAACTACAGGCCATAATAACTTTGCACTATGCCTTCTCCCCCAGCTGTTCGTTTATTTTGTCCTAATTTTCCTAACATGAATGAAGTTATTACTCATTAATCACCCTTGGAGCCATGTATATGTGCAGAAAGAAAGCACACATTTAAATCTGGCATGACACATCACAGTGTTTTTAAGCCTTATCTACCTAGACCTATAGCCAGCACTTTGAAAAACATGGACAACATACAATTTCTGTCAAGACCCCCCCATCAGCTCTGCTGCTTAATTAGCTCTACTCTGAGCCCACACTTTCCTTTTGGACCTCAGTGAAATCTTAGTCAGACCTGTCTGTGTTTGCTGGACAGATGGAGATCTAAAGCCAAAGAAAACTTTATAAGATACCTGTGACATGTTGAGGATGCTGCCAATTCTTAGTGGATTTTGAGCTGCTTGGGTAAAAAGTCAGAACTGTGAAGACTTTTATGTGTCTGCCCTTCTAGCATGTGACCCAGGAGGAGCAGTCCACTCTGGCTAGTGAATTCTAGGATCTACACATCTCCAGCCATGATTAAATTTGTCATATGAGAAAAAGACACTTTTCTTCTGTTTTACCTGTGATGAACAGAGAAGTAAATTTGTCCAAAAGAACTTCTGGAAGGAAAGAGCGTAAGTATAGACCTTCTGGAGAACAGACTGCAGAGTACAGAGCATGTACAAGAGGAATGGCCTGGAACTCAGTGATAAAATAGGTCTTCAGCTATCTAAGAACAAATATTTCTCTGTGTTCTACAGATTATGGAAGTGGTTCTTGTACACGTGCCTTGATACCTGTTTGATGTTTTGATACCTGTTTGAGGTGTTGAAGGAAGTGCAGCCTCAGTACCTGCATATTTTTTTGGCAAAGTAATCCAAGTACTAGTTGGGAAGCCAAGCCTTTCTGACAGGGGCAAACAGAGTAACCTGAAAACATTGCTAAAAATTCAGGAAGTTTTGTGCCTGCCTGAACTCACCCTGTTCCATCTTGCTACATGGCTAGAAGACAGGAATTTGACATAGGTGTATGTCAGGAAGTTTGGAAGCTGCTAACCCCTGAGTAAAAGACTTAATTTCCACTGTAAACTGTAACCAGTGAAGTGACTTTGGTGTGAAGGTGTGAAACAAGGAACCCATTTGCAAATTTTTGTGACGGAACTCCCAGCAAGTGCCCTGAAAAGAAAATTTTCTAAGGGTTGGATGACTGTGGGCTTTGCTCTGTCAGATATGCTGCCAGTAGATCTCTTTGGTGCTTTTCTGTGCTTACTGTTCACACCAGATGGGACAACAAACCTTGAAGAATACGTCCCAGAGGAAATGAGCATGGCTGCAGAAGCTGTGGTGGGCTGTGTGCATGCAGAAGTTGTAGGTATAGTAGGGACAGGCCTGTCTTTATTCCCAGGCTTTCTTGAAGCTTGCGCTCTTCACCCCATACCCCTCACCTCTCTGGTAGATGTTTTTGCTTTTCCTTCTGGATAGTTTTGCTTTATTTCATTCTGCAGTCCCCAACTCGAGCTGAATCCTAACAAACTGAGAGCTGCAGTCACGCTTTATTGGAAAGTATTCCCTTACCCAGGTATGTTAATGCTGAACATCTTCCTGTTCAGGAGAAACTGGCACTGCCTCCACAGCAGGGACATTGTCACGTGCAACCCCATGTATGGTGCTGAATCTTTCCTTACAATCCAAACTTTGCCTTCTGTAGGGAGATTAATCACTGGAGCTGTATTTCTTCCTTTAAGGATTATGTCAGGTGGCAGTGTCTTATTTCCCAAAATACTATGTTAGCCTCTTCTACTGTATTTCCACAAAATCTTGTTGTTCCTATTTTTAGAGTGTTGGAAAGTATTGCACTAAGTTTAGATTGTGCTTAACCAAGCTGATGCTTTCAGTGGTACATGTGTGGCTCTGCACTTAACATTTTTTAAGGACAACTTAAAAACTAATGGTCCTCGCTTATATATTAATAGAGCAACTTGCTCTTCCCCACTATGGCTATTAATGTAAGAAATTTCTAATAAGGAGCTGCAGTTTGGAAGGGAGACAAAATGAGTTCAGGACAGAAGGTTACTATGGCTGTACATTGATTTTTTTATTGTGGCTGTACCAGAGAGAGATTTAATGAAATCTGATGTCAGGTCTGGTTTTTCCATTTTGGCAAAGAATAACTGTGATCCAGAACTGATGATCACTTTAGCAACATTTCACTGTTTGGATCTCTTGTATTATGGGTGGATGATGCCTTGTGCAGCCTTCCTTTGTGAAGCTTTAAATTCTCACCTAATTTGAGGTTCTTATTAAATGCTGCCTAATTTAGAGCAGGCTGCATGCCATCTCTGAGTAAGGGGCTCTTGGGCTAGATTTTTGTTGAGTGTTGGTTTCTCAGCTTTGTTAAATCATGGATCTTAGGTATAGATGCCTTTTTGAGATTCATCTTGTGTTCAGAAAGCCTTTTTACCTAAGGAAGGGGTTTGATTTGCTTGATCTCTGTTACTCCTCTTTCGCTACAACTGTTCAGAAAACACACTGGCTTTCACACCTGTGATTACCTAGACTGTTTATCCTGCTGCTGCCATGGGGAATCCATGGAAGCTGTTGTTCAGGAGCGGGGCTTGGGGCCTGCTCTGTGACCCATGGCTACAGGGAAGCCTGCAGGGATCTGTGTTCCTTCCAAGCAGAGAAAGTGTAGCACAATCCCCCAGCCTGGGGGGAAAAGGTGCTGCAATAAGTCAAGGTTTAATTCAATCAAGTGATCTTTGGGAGAGTGAGTAAGGATGAAAGTTCTGAATGGCCACACTTGGTGAAGTTACAGTCCTGGGCTAATTCATGCTGAATGCAAGGTAAGTCACCTCAAAGGAAGAGCAGGGAGGCAGCCCCAGGTGACCTAAACATGCCTTCAGGGCTGTAGCACAAAGGAAGGAGAGGAACAGAGTTGTTCACCTGGAGATTAATTTAGCAAGTAAGAGGGTTCTGCTGTTTTATCTACTACCTGATCAACTAGGCAGCAGATTGTTTTTCTGAAGAAGGCAAGTGAATCGCTGGTGCTGAAGTGTGTTTAAATACCTGTCACATCAAACACTGGCACATGCCAGGGTATGAACTCCTGCCCTACTACCAGAGAGCACTCCTTCCTGTAGAAAATCAAGCTGTGAATGTTTTAATATGTTATTGTCATCAGCAGTGGATACTGCAGGAAAATCCTGGCAGGTACAAGAAACAAGGGTTTTGTAGGAGGGGATTAAGGGTGTGTCAATGTTGATTTTATCTGACAGCCTTTCAAATCAAAGTCTGCATCTATTTATAGGCACTTTGTTTCTTGTATGGTTTCTCTAGTTTATCAGTGACTCAGAAATACAGGAATACTGTGGAGTATTAAGAGAGGCTTAACCTATGCATTGTAAAGACTTGTGCTACTGAGGTTTGAAGCAAAGAAAATCAGGTTACTTATCTATGCTACTACTTTGCCACAGACCCTGACAATTTAAGGGTGATTTATGATTTCTGGCATGCCTTCCAGGCCTCTTAGCAGAGTGCTCCGAGCAGAATTGCCCTGAAGTCTTTAGGAGTCTCCAGAGAACAGAGAGCCATTTCGCCATGTCTATATCAGGTATCAGTTGCAGACAGCATGGAGAAACACTCTTACAGCACTACCCAACCTATGCCTTTTACTGCAGTTACTTGCTTACTATGGCACTGAAATCTGTGCTTCACCTTTTGCCAGGACATGTGAGGCAGCCTCACACACATCCTGCAGCGCTCTAGGCTTGACCCGGCGGGTTTCTGCAGAGCGTGCTTGTTCTGTGGTTACCCAAGCATGTGGGTAACTGTGTTCTTTCCAGAAGAGCTGGGCATGTGCGTCAGGTAAGGATGTGTTCAAGTACCTTGTGGCTTCCAGTCAGAGTGCTAAATGCTTGGGCTGAATTCAGTTCTAGACAAGCTGTTGTCAAAGACCTATTTAGCATGTGTCAGCCAGACAGACTTGTGACACGTTACTGGGACATGGTGCTGCTTCATAACTTTCCAAGGAGAGAAAAAAAATAGTGGTAGCACCTGGTGATGATTTGGGTTGCTTGTGGTCACAAATTTGCCTGTCATTATTATGAAGGGATTAGTGCCCTAGACTTTCTCCTCAAGAGATCCTCTATCCTGCTGCTGGTTTGCTAGAGAGAAATGAGTTCTCCCTCTGCTTCATGTGTCTGGAGGGCAGACAGACACCTGATCACACTGTCACATTGGGCATCCTGCTGAGATGGTGTGTAGGGCCAAACCGATGAGCTGACATTGTGATAAACCAACGTCTGGCTCAGCTGGGTTTATAGCATAAAGACATGGTTATTCAAAGCAAATGAACTTCTTGGAAGCGACTTTTTGTGAGAAAGTGCATCTTGGGACTCGCCTGCTTGGTGGTTTAGACTAAAGGTGTGAAGCACATGCATAAACTTGCCATTAAATATCTTTCGTCAGAAGGAAATGGCTTTACTTCGTTGTATAGTAAACTTTACTTCTGAATGGGAGCACTGACCCTGAAATCTGTGCCTTCACTGACCTCACACCTTTAGGCAGTGACCTTAACTTTCCCACGTGCTGATGTGTAGGCAAGCTCTCAGGACAAATGATGTTCCCAGCGAAATAAAACTTGGTACAGCTGCTACCAGTGACTTGTAAGCTGGGAGCAAAATGGAAAGCATCATAAATTCATCTGTGTCTTGCAGGCAGGATCATATGCTTTTCAACTGGCATAGCCAAAAATGTGTTTGTACATAGATATCATTCTTTCCCAGTGGTAGGCATTGAACAGATTCTGTTCTACATGCCAATGGTCTGTGAGAGAGCAAGTGTTTCTGTATCTAACATACTTCAGCTCTGAACCCAGGGCTGTTATTTTAACTTGGGATCAGGACATATTCATTCCAATGTCTATGACCTTCACTGCCATAAATACTTCTTTTTTGTTGTGATTCTTGGTGTTTTGCATTATTTTAAAGAAAAGGTCACCAGTATAGTCTTCTCTACCTGATTCAAGTGACTTTCCATACTCTACTTCTTTGGGGTTAATGACTTCCCCTTTTTAAGAAAGACTGATTACAAAAACTTGCATACAAGTGTTGATCTGAATCTCATTCTGTCAAATGGGTGTGTTGGTATTGATGCTGGGTACCTGCATAAAAGGTAAAGTTAGGTATGCCGAGGGGACCTAGCTGGTAATCCTAAAATGCAGGGTTCAAAAAGTAGACTTCTTAGCTGAGATAGTGCATAGCTTGAAGGATCCAAATTTTAATGTACAGGGAGAAATGGGTAGCATGTACATGCCTTACAACTAACTGACATCTGAAAGTATTTGAGTTGATTAAATTCTCTCAAGCATCCCTGTGAGGCAGGGAAAACACATGATATCCAAGGGTCATATAATTTGTGAAAAAATATAGTTTGCTAAGGTGTTCTCAAGGTGAATTTATTTCTTAAACCAGTGTCCAGCCCCATTTGTGTGACATTTGAAGAACTCGGTGCTACTGAAATGCCAGGAATGGCAGTGGAAAGGCTGGTGGTAAGGGAGTGATGAGGTAAGGGAGATTATTTCCAAAATTAAGTTTCAGGGTTTAACAGGCTAGGACTTTCTGAACTGGGTGTCTGTCATGAAGCCTCTGTAGCCTCTGTTCCTCTTCTGGAACATTAGATGACAAGTAGTCCCAGCTCTGCTTCACCTTGCCCCTAGTTCACCTTGTCAGCAGATGTCTCTGAGGATTCAGTTTCACCCCGTTGGGCGAGCAGAAATAGCAGCTTACTGTCACCAAAAGAGGGATGTGCAGGTCCCTCATCTCAGCCCTGCCTTTCTGCTGGTGCTGCAGTTCTGCCTCTTACCTTGTGCTACTGTTAGCAGCTGTTGGATTCCCCTGCAAGCCAATTTAGTTCCTTAAAGCAATAAGAAAAAAAATACTGGAAGAAGAAAATTTTAAAGTGGTTTTTTTTTTGTTACTGCATTAGCAACTAGTGTGATATAGTAAGACTGAAACCATGGACCATGGTGTTGGATGTTGGATACCAGCTGCCCATTCTCTTTTTTGGGATGTTTTAGATCACCTCTGGTCCCAGCCTGTAGGTTGCATGGTCACCAGCTGGGCAATCAGGTTGGAGTGTGTTAGGTGGACTTCTGGAGCATCTTTTGGTGTATTTTTATTGAAACCCTCTGGTTTGTGTGCTGTGAGGTGCTCTGTGGTGCAAACCTGTGTGGTAAGGAGGGACAGTCAGGCAATCTGTTCCCAAAGAAAACCCTTGAGCTGAAGCATAAATAGGGACGTGGCCTTAGTGAACTGAATCAGCTCTGTAGGAAAGGGTCTGGCTGCAGAGCTGGGAGAGTGGGAACGCCCTGCTGTCCTTTGGCAGGCTGTGGTTGTGCTCAGCTGGGAGCACACACAACCTACCTGCTGAGATACCTCCCAAACCCAGGTTCCTGGTGCTCACCTTCTTCATAGCCTGATGCCAGCTCTGCTTCTCTTCCAAAAGCTGACTGGTTTGCAGCAGAACACTGTACCGTGAAAAGCCTGAGGGTTTTTAGCTAAAAGCTGGAGTTTTCTTGATAACTGCAACATGAATCACCTGTACAAGAAAATGGTGCAGGTGAGCGAAGATACCCAGTTTGCAGACAAGCAACCACCTTTCATGGATTGGTGCAATTTTTGGGCATGCACATGGTTAGCTGTGCTTGATAGGATTGTTGATACAGACTAAAATCAATCCTAAAAGCCTACTTGCTACAACATATTTTTGGAAAAAGCTCAGGGTGTGACTCTCAACTAATATTAGTGGTATTAGTGAAGGGTAAGCTCCCAAAATGTAAATCAATGGCCAGGATTTTAAACAAGTAATCTGTTAGCACCAAAGCTGATGGAGCATGACTTCTTACGTGTTATATCTTGGGACTGATGGCCACACCTTTGTAGTGAGGCCTGAAGTCTGTCAGAAGGATGGACAATTACTTTCCTATGTGCAGATTCTCCTATTCATAGAAATATATGGGTATTCTCCAGGAGGATAAAGCAGAGTCTTCCCCTTCTGCCTATTTTCATCAAAGTTATAGGACCTAAACTTTTTTAAAGGTGTCTGCTCCTTTTTCCCATATGGCTGGAATGGGCCAACACTTAATCGAGGTGATTCCATTGGCATCATTTCCATAGAAAGCCAGATGGGAACAGGGAGCCAGGGGTAAGCTTCCAAAATTATTCCAAGGTGAACCAGAAGTAAAGAAAAAGACACAGTCTTTATATTGCAACACTTAACCTTGCTGGTACCTGCCTCCTGAGCAGGGTCCCAAACCCTTTCCTGGCTCCAGTTGGAGGGAGGAGATGGGCATTGCAGAACTGGATTGGAATTCTGTAGAGCAGCAGATAGGGAACAGTGTCCTGGGAAGCACTTAGGGAGTATAGACCTCAGTTGAGCAGAGGGTTTTTGAGATCCCAGCCATGTGCTTTGTCACCTGAGTTCTTTCATGGATGTTCCAAATTAATAGGTGAACTTTATAGTTAAGCTCCCAGTCTGCAATTGATAGACCTGTCTAAGGAATTTGAAAATTTAACTGGGACATGGGAAACCAACTTGATTTGGGAGAAAATATTTACTAAACAAAGTTTGCAATTGTTGGTTTTCTGTTGGGTTTTAATTTGCAAAGCCAGATGTCTCAGGTCACTTTAATCTTCTTGCAGATGTGTTCCCAGCATTGCATTTTGAAGCTAATAGATTTTTTTGTGTGTGTTTCTTGCAGGTAGCTTAAAATGGATGCTCCCAAAGAAGTTCAGACACCAGGAGAGTTCAGATGTGAGCTGTGTGAGTTATCAGCCCCGTACACATACTATGGGCGGATGCCACCAAACTCACGCTCTCACGAAATGCCCTCTGAGATCACAGACTTCATTTCTGCTATGAGCATTAGAATCCTTGTACTGTGCACTGCATGAGCCCAGTAATGTGCTGTATTGATCCTGAACACGAGGCTTGGTACTTAAAGTGATCTCCTTTTTCCCAAGGGAAGGAATGTTAAAAATTGTTGGTGTTGGTAGGAAAGACAACAATCAGTTTTTGTGCCCTGCTTCAATACCATGCAAAAATTTGTATTTAACCTATTTCCTAGCCCCACTGACAACTCTACTATACCAATATTTTCTTGCTAGAATGCTACTGACTGCCAGCCTGGTATTTCTGGGAATAGCCCTCCCCTCACTGTAGCCTCCCTCAGCTCAGCAATACATACACACAGCATGAATGGAATATATATGGCAGAAATGCTTCTTATGAGCTATTTGGCATGATGTGGAGTTTTGAATAGCAGTGCTTTTTGGTGCGGATTGGACAATCCCTTGTCAGACTATGGGACATGTATTTATATTTTCAGGGACCAAAGCCTTTTCTCTCTCTGCTAAGTAGGGATAGTTTGACCAGAAGTTACGCAGTTGCAGCTTTGTGTGCAGACATTAAACTCCCTATAAAATAAAGCACTTTGCTTTAAATGCATGAGTAGCTTGGTGGAGGCCATCATGGTCAACAAATCCATCAGGCAAACATGGTCAGCAACTCTCTGGAGCTGGAAGTCAGGCATGTACTCAGCATTTCACCCCAGTAAGACTGCTCAGTTTCCTTAAGAATGGAAACAGCTGTTGATCACCACTTGCTGGGGCTGTTGTCCTTGGGCAGCTGTCTTTTTATCATTCCAAACCCCACAGTGCTACTAGTTTTCCCTCTTCCACTCAGCAGAGCAATGGCTCACCTTTGATCAGATCCATTCCTGAAGAGTCTGAATGTGAATCTTAATTTAGGTTATCCAAGCTCAGTGTTAACATCCCAGCTTTATTTGGGTTGCTCAGGTGCCGAAAGCAAAAGAATAATAAAGCATCACAGTTCTATAGATACTTTCAAGAAATAGCTTTCCACCCCATCTTTCTTGGCTTGCTCACACGTCCCAAGTGCAGTGCTGCAGGAAATGTGCTGGACAGGAGGCCTTGTCCAATGGCTCTGCACTGACGAGGGCTGGGAGTCCTACAAGGGGAGCTTTGCAAACACAGTCCTGTCTTTCTACCCCAGGGACTTGTTGACAGGGTGATCTGCCACGGTAAGATGCCTGATATTTCCCAACAGTGGAAGGCTCTGGCCATATCATTTTCTCTTTGAGTGGACACAAAAAGGAGAGAGGAATACAGTGCTGGACACACTCCTGCACACACTTGTGTGTGTACAGAGGTAGGGAGAAGGCAGTACGAGTTGACAGAATACCTTTTATCCATATTATTACCAGAATCCAAGTCTGACTTAAGCCCAAGAGTAAGCCAGGTGCCCTTGCTGGGTGCCCTGTGCAGACAGACACTCAACTGCCTTCTGTATTATTTTGCCTAGAGCTCCCAGAAAAAAATAAAAGCTTTAGTTTTTCCCAAGCAGGTTGCCAAATTATTAATAAATGCACTCCCTCAACACCCTGGAGCAAACAGTACAGTCTGTGACGCAAAGTAAGCACACTGGATGTGACTGCAAAGCTCTCTGCCAGTAGCTCCTGCTTTCAGGAGGTGGGGACCTCAGCTTTACAGCAGTGGCATAACCAAGAGCAGTAAAACCTCTGTATTTTATACTCACATGCATGCAGCTTTGGAAGAGAACTTCTGATTAAAAGCTGTGCAATTGAAATGGTGACTTGACAAGGTACTGAAGGTGACCATGCTAAGGAGTGGCTGTCATAAAAAATGCAAGATAATTACTTTAAGGTAGAGCATTGAGAAAAACTTAGTAAGATGACATTGAGAGGTTCACCAGTTGCTCTCCTTTTGGAAGAGAGATAGAAAGTGCAGTATAGGACTGAAGGCAGCTGCAGAATTGAAGATTTTGAAGAGACCTTTTCTCTGCACTGCACAGCTGCTGCATTGCCTCATGTACAACAGCTGGATGAGCAAATCAAGTACAAAAGTCTGGTAACTTTTCAGTCTCCACAATTTCCCCCTCCCAACCGTCCCCTACTGTGAAGTATACACTTAAAAGCCTGAAATTATTCTTTTACAGGCCTTTGGAAGAAGCCTATGTCATGAAGGATCCTTTCACCCCTGACAAGGACAAGTTCCTCTTCGCTGGGTCTCATTGCAGTTTGTGTAGCAGAGCAGTGTGCATTGGTGCAGTAAGCAACAAGCAAAACAAGCTGCTTCAGTAATTTCTTTTTGTTCCAGTCCTGGTGACCTGTCAGAGAAAGATCAAGCAGCAAAACCCCAAACAGTCCATTTTTAAGGCAAACCACTCCCCCTTATCCTCCCACTACATGTATGTTAATTGTACATAATTGCACGTTCTTGTGGATTCTGCGAGATGAAGCTCTCAGTATTAAATTAAAATGATCAGCAACTCTGAGTGTTCTATTTACAGATGAGCACAGTCCAGCCTCTCAAGCACAAGGAGTGCTCTTTTCTGCTTTCTTAGCACCAGGAAATGCAAGGGCAATATAGATGACACTATACCAACAGTAGGTTGGGGTTTTTTCCATGAAGGGAATATAAACATCCATGGATTGTTAGGTTTGCATTCACAGCACAGGGCTGTCATCCTATTTGCAAAAGTTAATGTTTAAAGTGAGCAGGGAAGAGAGTTGCACCATGCCACGCTTGCTCTCTGAAGAAGAATGAATTTAAATAGCAGCTGGAAGGCAACCTTAAACTATGAAATCTGAGTGCAGTCCAGAAAGGTGGTGTAAAATTACAGTTGTCTTAATTCCTTCTTTGTGCAGAATTGGCCCCTTTGTTTGCTGTGAGTCTCAGATTTTGGGAGCTGGGCAGACACAGCCAGAAGGATATTGGCACACTTGGCCCAGGTTAGTTGCTATTCTGACTTGTGGGCGGTCAGCACCAAGGATGGGCTAAGAGGAGCATGCAACAGCACCTTTCTCCTGATTGGGTTTGCTTCCTTGTTAAAGAAATTTCTCGCCTAGGTTTCCTACAGCAGAGTGTCAGGCATCCAGTTTCAGGAAAAAAAGATTTAATAATTGAATGGTGCAGCAGCAGGAACAGCTCAGGCTGCTTTCCTCCAGGAGGGGCTCTGAATGAAGGAACCCCTGGGCTTTTGTACCCTTACAGTCTGTGCACCTGTTCCCATGGGGAATTTCGGGTCTGGGGTCTTCCTGCAGTTCCCTGGCTCCTGCAGAGTCTTGGGGTGACCAGTCCTCTCCCAGGCTGTGATGCAGGGCCCTGAGCCCTTCATTAGGAAAAGGATCCGTGCCCGTTCCTGGCTTGTTGCTGGGGGCTCCAGTTTCCTGCCATCCAGGGCACAATGTGCAGCTGGCACTGGGAGCTTGCACATCCAGCTACCTGCACTGGGAGTATTTCCCCACATCCTGTCTCTGAACTCTCTTCTGACATTTAAATGACTGAAAATCACCAAAAGTGATTGCAGCTCAGAGGGTTTGGGGGTTTTTTCTATTCTGAAGGTACAAGAGGGAGTTGTAGGCTCCGACTAGGTGAAGTGCCAGCACTCTCTGGTTGTGGCTGTGGTGGCTGGGCTCAAGTTTCCAGAGCCAGGTTGCTCAGGGCAGTTGTGTGGAGGCAAAGCTCACATGAGCAGGATCTTCCCAGTGGCACTGTCCCTGCTGTGGCAGGGGTGGACTCCCTCCCACACACGGCCAGTGAGGAGCCAAGTGCAGCTACTCAGAGAGTTTGGGCTTAGGGGCTTGATTCCTGCCCTGACACGCCAGGTTTATCCTTCCTTTCTAACAGCAGAGGATTGGCAACACAGACCCATTTGGGACAAACTTGAGCATATTTAACTATTTTCATTCAAATGAAGTGTCTTGAATTTAGGAAGGATTCAGCAGGTATTTCCAAGTGTGGCAGTTCGAGCTATCAGAAATAGAGCATTTCAGGGTCTCAGGGTCCTTGCACACACTGTGCTTTTGCGAATGAAGGTGGGGCTTTTTCTTTCAAAAGCTGTGCTTGTTTCAATTAACCTAGGCCTTGGCAATGCATAGAAGATACTTGCAGTGAGTTAATGGAAGCCTCTTCTAATCTTCTTGAAAGTCCTGCTTACTTTGCCTATTGGAAATTTGTCAGTCATTTACTGCTTGTTATCTGAGTTTTCAAGATTCCCCTGATGGTATCACTCAAAGTAAAACACTGATTGTAAATAATTGAGAATAAATTTCTTACCAAGCTGGCCAGACCAGATAGTGAATCACACATATGACTATGGTTTCAAAATGTATTTAGCAATACTGCTTAGGTAACATTGAAAGAGATCTGCAGAAGTGATAATTAGTGCTTTAAACACCCACATCGCAAAGTAAGTAAACACATACTATTCCTCTTCATGTAGGGAAAATTAGAAGTCCAGAGAAGTAAAAACTTATCCAAGGCAATAGAGAGAGACAAAGTTAGTGTAATATTGCTCTATTGGTTGTGGTTCCTGCTTGTGCTTGACCCAAGTATATCAACTGACCCCTGAGTTAAATGTTAAAACATAGGAATTGAAGCTGAGGAAAATAAACACTTTCTTGGGCCTCTTTGGCAAAGAAGCTGGACCAGCTGGAAAGGCTTTAGTGACAGGTTGCTTTTAATATTATGGTAATTCAGAATAGTATTAGGCTAACGTGTGGCAAAATTAAGACTTTTCTGACCTTGGATTTGGCAAAGGGATTTTAGCTAGCTTTTGTACCTAAGGAGGCTTAGAGACAGATCAGATTTTAGGCTTTTCATGAAACAACCCATGCTAGCTGAAGTGTATTTCCTTTCAGTTGCTGTGCCAGGAAAAGTCATGACTTAACAGCTGTTCTGTATAGTGCTCATAAACTTAAGTATCTTCAAATATCCTCTGAAGTTTCCCTCAGTTAATTTACTTCAATCATTTTGTGGCCTGTATCACCCTGCTCAAGTCTTTTATCACAGTGCCTTGGTAAGTGCCATTAGTTCTGATCCCACTGGGAATAATTCTAATGATTATCTGTAATGTCTTAAAATTCATCAAAACCTCACAAAAAGGATAATAATAAAAATGCTTTTTAAAGTCCTTGGGCAGGTTGAGTGCCCTTCTTCCTGTTACCCTGTCAGAAAAGGGGAGAGGAAATTATATAATCTGACCATATTAGCAATTTAAAACAGTTACTTCTGTTTTATTGCAACACTTTCTAAAGACAGGGAAAAAAGGTAGCTTTTGGACAAGAAAGGAGGAAGGGGAGCAAGTTGCATCCCTTATTGCTCACCTCAGCAGAAGGTGACTGAGCACTGACCTTGAACATGATTGTAGGTATTAAGTGATAAATGTAATACTACAGCTGCTTCCCACTCAGCTTCCAGTCATGCGGGGTCAGTCCTGGACACGGACGGGCAGAGCCTTTCCTTTACGTATTGTGGTAAAGATACCATCCCTGTACATATTACTTTCAGACATGATTCATGTCAAAACAGAAATAAACTCTGGCAGCATGCTTTGGCAGCTCAGTTTTGCCTGAATTGGGACTATTAAATTTGAAATTTGAATGGCCCCCTCCTGCCTTGGTTGTGGAAGGGAGAAAACACATTAAAGAATCATCTGATTAAACACAGAACTGTACCAGGATAAGGGTTTGAAAGAAGGTCTCGACTCTACATGTTAAGTTGAATTCATAGGGCATTGAGAGAAGAGTTAGGCTGAAAATCCCAGGACTGAGAGCTGGACTAAGGCTGCATGGACCCAGTGCTCAGGGGTGCAGTGGTTCGTAGCCATGATTTGCCCAGTTCCTTTTGGCCAAACTCTGCACCAGTTGGCAACTCATTTCAGCCAAAAGAATGCAATCTGAGCACCTGTGTTACCTGTGAGGAGCTGTCTTGACATTGGGGATCCCACCTGCAGGAAAAGCCTCTCCCCTCCTTTGCCATGGCCCAGTGGCCACCACTCGGAGCCCCGAGCCTTGGAGCTGGGGGGCTTTGTGCCATTTGGCAATGCAAGCAACAGTAGCCAGGCCAATTTAAACTCTAATCTCCCCTTTTAAACTGGCAGCTTAACATATTAGGGATACCAAGAGACAAAAAACAATAGGCTCTGGAGGTTGTGCAACTGAAATCCACTTTCAGGGCTTTTCAGAGACTAAGGCCTCACACTCATTCCTGAGTATGAAGGGGCCTGGCAGTCAGTGCGGAAAAGGACAATAGATGAAGAGAAGTTTTTCCTCAAACTTCCAAGTCACATGGAAGCAAGCTGATTGTGATTTTGATATAATTATCAGCTGAATCTGCTGCTAAAGCCCAGATAGTGACATAAGAAACAAAAGCAAGGACAGGAACACAGGAATAGCCAAGCCAAGCTCCCAGAGAAAGGCCAGCTGCAAATGACCATGTCAAGGGGAAAACTTTGCTATTTAGGTAAGACCCAGGGAATCCCTTTCTCCCCAAAAGATGTCCAGATCTATCTAAACTAATGTCTTTATTCATGCTTAAATCCCCAAGAATAATCCATCAGCAACACCAGTTCCAGCTTACCCATGAAATCCTATTTGGAATTTGGTGATCAGCACATCAAGAGAACCAGGGACGTCAGTCTCACCAAGGAGCAAAGGAATAATACATTAATTAGTTTCTCTTCCAGTTGTTCAAACTCTACATTGCAAATACATTAAAATGTTCCATCAGTTTTGCTTCTTTCTATTCAATTTCTAAAATCTGGTTACAGCTCCTTGGGGAAAATACTGGGTCTGCACAAGCTGTGAATGGAACAGAGATAGCAAAAATACCTTCTTTGTGCACAACAGCTTTTATACTTTGCCATCAAGAGTTCAGAGAAGAGCCATTAGCTCAAGCTTTAGTACCAGGCGTGTTTTTAGGTTTTAACCAGTGAGTAAATTTATTGAGGGTAAGGGATGAAATCTCATTTGAATTGTCTCGGCTGAACAAAGTTTGTTTAACTACTCCAGTTATTGGACACCTCTGTGATATTGATATATTGATATAATAGTGATATTTTTTAGTAGTATCCTAGGACAATACAGGTGCATGGATTAATGGAAGTAAGAGTGGGTTTTTTGGGAGTTATGGAAAAGATGGTCTGTTGTTAGAGCCCCCAGGACTTGGTACTTGTGTTGGCCTTTAGGCCATTTTTGTGGAGACTGGTGAGGAAGAGTGTGCTGAGGCTCCAAGTCTCACACACCATTGCAGGAATTTGGAAGATCCTCCCAGGAGGTAGAAATCTTCATCAGCCAAGATTTAGAGGAAAACCTTGCTATTTCAGTAAAACCCATGGAATCTCCTACACCTTTATTCACTCTGTGAGAATAATCCATCAGCAATACTAGCTGCAGCTTACCCCTGAAATCCTATTTGGAATTCAGTGAGCAGGCCAGGAAACCCATGCATGGTGCTGGAAGGAGAAGGCAGCTGAAGGAGGGGTGTTGCTATTCCCTGGAGCAGGGAGCTAGTGAAGGTCACTTTAATAGGAGCAGTGGGACAGTTGATTTGGGGGTTTTATTTTTCACCCAGTTGGCTCTCCCCAGATGTTAGAATTACTGAGTAAGAAAAAGCTAAATTTCTGGAATATTTCAGCCTAGAAGAAGAATTCATTTCAGAAGAATTCTAAATATAAATGCAGTTTAATGAGACTGGAATGTAAGCATTTCCATTTTGTGTATACTGCTAGTAATGTTATTTTCTTTACAGGACTGTAGTCTGTTCTACTCCAAAAGGTTCTGCCTCCCCTGTGTGAAGGAAAACCTAAATGCCTTTCCTTTGGAAATACAAGAAGACATGGATGAAAGGAAGCCCCAGCAGAAATCCTGCAAAGAAACGGATACAAAGCATAAATCTTGAAGGACCAAGAGTGACAGTTCTTTGGCTGGGGTTTCTCCTCTGCTCGGAGACTATCATGTTGCTCCTTTTAAAGAAGTGACCTTCATCAGCTCACTACTACTGGAGAGAGCAACACATTTACTTGCCCTTGGCTTGGGTTCAGACATCCCTGTGCAGCGCCTGCCATGCCAGGGAGCAGCTCTGAGGTGCTGGGGAGCCAGAAAGGAAGGCAGACGAGCCTGCTGTCACCATGTGAAATGCTTGCAGTAAGAAACCAAACAGCACAGAGCATAGGAGCCACGTCCAGATCGTCACATTTGCTATTTCAGTGCTTTGTGTTGTTCTTGACACTCCTACAGTGCTATGAAATTCCGAAACAGATTGATCTGGCTTAATTCAGTATATACCCAAGAAAGTCAGTGTACACCAATTGTTAATCTGGCAGTGCTGTCCTGGTAACAATAGGCAGGGAATGTAAAGCTTTATTTTTATAAAGTCTAAAATAAAAGTGCTGTGAGAAAATGTCACAAATATAATAACCTGAATTTTTCAATATGGTAATCAATGCTATCACAGCACTGAGACTTGAGACTCTGAAGGCTGGTGCTTCTGCAATCAATAAAAATATTTACAAGTCCCTTGCACTTGCAGTCATTTTTCACTTAACCTTCCAGTCCATGTCAGCACAGCAGCTGGAGAGGACCCTGAATACATTTGGCTTATGCTTTACAATAAAGGTGACTTCCTTTTCACTTTCAAAGCAGTTAATCTGGAAATAGAAAAGTTCCATTAATACACTCAATTCTTTCCTGAACCAGACAAATAAGCTGCAGCTATAATAGGGATGCCAGAAGCACAGTTTCAGCAAAAAAGGTAAAAAGCTGTTATGGAAACAACTTTGGTTAGTTTGTTTAGCTCAAAAATTAGCATCTTCAGTTATCTGTTTTTACTGTCTTAAGATTTAGGTGGCTTTTATGTAAAACCAGAGTCACATGCTTTAAGGATATGTCTAGAATGCTCCCTAATCACAAAATCACCTTTTTTACTCAAGTTATTGGTGGTCATTGCTTCAGAACCTGTTAGTGCCGTGGTTAACATGTCTTTTTTCCAACTCTTCCATCCATATAATTTTTAATAGGACAACATCTAAAATCAATCATAACGTGTCTGTTAAAAGAAATCAACATATTATTTCAATGAGTTGTTTAGGACATTTAAGGATCCTAAAATCTTTCTTTTTTCTGAACTTAGTGTATTGGTGTCCTCTGTTCAGGACTGAAATTTCTTGCAGTGACTGGAGGAGCAATAATGGACCTATTAGTAGCCTTTTCAAGCCCTAAGTGCTTTAATAAATAAAATACGTGTATGTCTCTAATTGCGGAAAAAAAGATCCGTGTTAGGAGGCAACATTTCAGATTCCTTTTTGCAGTAACAAAAGACTACACTTTCAGGGAAAGTGATACTAAACTTATGTAAGCTGGGTGGTATTATAGTTCAGTTTCATGTTAGGAAGACTGAGTTTAAAAGCTGTGGTGTGTCTGTATCTGCTCTGCATAAACACCAGAGGCATGTCCTCTGCTAAACCCACAACTGAAGAGAGCACTTTCCCACCTTGGAATTGTAGTCTTATAATCAAGCTGCTAAAGCAATATGGTTATGTGAGATCACAGGATGTGTTTATACCAGCAAACACACCTTGAAATATTTTATTTCCTGGATTTCCCATTGTTCCTGACAGGTTGTACTCTTAAACGCAGGTTTTAAAAGCCTGGCTAGTGCAGTTCCCATGTCAGTGAGAACGGGATCTCATCTCTCTGACCCGTTTTCCCTCCTGTTCAGCTTCCTCTGTGCCCTTTTAAGACAAATGCAGTTATCTCATTTATTCATAACCATTATCTTTGCCTTCCTGATATGACTGAGGAGTCATGTAAAGCCCTCAGAAACTGCCATGCCTTTAAGTACTTGTTATGTTGAACTGGAGGGGGAAAAGATTCAGTATTAAAGGGGAGCAGAACCTCAGAGCCGAACTACAGAATTTTTAATTTGGCTTAGTACAGCTCAGTTATTTATCGTATAACAGGAAAAAACCAAGTCAGGGATGCCTCTGCTTCGCAGTTACCTGGGTGTGAAGACCTGGTAGGTGAAGAAAAGCCAGCAAGTACCACAGAGGGACAGCAGATGTGTTCTGGCACCTCTGGTCTATGCTTTAGGGAAAGGAGACTGCCCTACGTGCCACTTGGTATTTCCTGGAATGACAATGGATTATTATCTGTGCCCAGCTGTTAAAACTTACGTATTCCACATTCTTGTATTCCCACTGAACATGAGCATTATGGTCTCAGTATCATCATATTTTGGTATATATGTGATTTCACAGCCTGAATGCTTCCATGCCCAACCTTTCCGGCTCTTCATGGACGCACAGCCTTTACAAGCTGTTATCACTGGGGTCTCCCAAGTACTTTCTGCTGCTCAGCATCAGGTCTTCCATGCTCCTGAGCACAGCTGATGAAGAAACCTGAGTCTTTTTCCTCTGCTGTAATTTTCACTTCATCACTCTCTTACCAGCTTAAAATATCCCCAGATCCTGAAAGGAAAACAGCTACCTGTGACATATTTCCCCAGCTGATTTAATTGTAGACGTGCTCATTGAATTAGTCAGTGCTGCACTTCACACAGAAATGCACTTGTTTCTTGTTGAATTCCATGGATGTCTCGAACTAGCCACACAACCCATGAGGATATGAAAGATCACAGCTGGATGGTGGGTCAGCACCAAACTTAGGTAATATATATAGATAAATGTATATGCAACGTCTCTGAGTATACTACACACCCACTCCTGCTTCAACAGGTACATGGGGAAGCCTCAGCACTTTAAGATGCTTCAAATATGCTGCCTTTTGAATGTCACATTGCAGTGAGTTCCTTTCCTGGAGATAAAAGACCAGCACAAGTCATTAAATTCACTTTTAAAAATACTTTATTTTTTTAAAACCATTAAGGCAAAACCGTGTTTCAGATTAAGCTGGTTTACATTCAGTCTGAAAGGATTAAAGCATGTAGGTTCCTACCAGTCTCTATACAAACACTGTGAATTCAACCTCTTATTTTTAAAGAAGGTGGAAAAAAATCAGAACGTAAAAAAGAAAAAAGTGTTTAGTTCAAGTTTTTTCATCCTAGATCAGTAGGCTGGTAACGTTTGAGAATGCATCACTGTATGTAGCTAGGTGTGACTTTTACATTCACAAGCGCAAGATACGTTGTCTTTCCTAAAAATCCCTGCGAGACCAGGGCTTCCATTCGTCCTTGGCAGTGTCATTTGCATTGTTCTAACAGAAAGAAACTTGGGAACTTGGAACTTGGCTTGAATTAGTGTTTTTTACTGGGAAACAAGCATTCCATGAGAGTTAGGTTTGACTACTCCTTGCAAGAAATGTCTCATTCTACTTTCTGTATTTACTGTAGTAAAATGTACCCAAAACCTCCTAAAAACAGATGACTGGAAACAATAAGCTGTTTTGTTTTCTCTTTAATATTGATATCTTGATTTAATGAAACACTTGTTAGCTCTACTGATTAGGGTTCAGCAACATTAACACCACTGAGCTTTTTTTGTGTCCCACCAGGTAACAGACCATTTAAGATGTGAGGGAGGGCTTCAGCATCCTGGCGCACTTAAGCTGTGGTGCTGCATTCCTAGAGGAATTCTGAGCAACTGTTTGTAAGAGCAGTGCAACAGCAGGAGCCGCACAGGAGGCAGCTCCCCCGAGAAGCTGCTAAACCAGACTTAGTCAAACCACTCCGAGAGGGGGTTCTGGAGCACATCCGTAGCATTGAAACGTTGGTTGGAGTCGTAATTACTGAAGAAGTAACTAAACCATTCATGTTCCTGCTCTGCCGAAGGGCAAGGCACTGTGACGCCATGGAGAGAGATGCTGTGTGTGTGGGGATGAGCCATGTGAGCCCCCGGATGGGCCAGGGTGGGCAGGGGTGGCTGTTTGCGTGCGAGTCACCCGCAGGAGGGGTGGTGAGCTGCTCCCAGCTCTGCAGCACGTCCCACACAGGCTGCCTGGTGACACTGCACTCCTACACACCTGGAACACAACACAGGACTGGTGTGCCACCGGCATTTCAGTGGCTCAGGATCTTCCCATCCTGCCAATCTTTTTTTTTTTTAAGTGTAAAGAATGCCATGAAACTCCTGGCATTGAGCGTAAGGCCGGTGTCTTTACCACGACAGGGATTACGGTACCTGCATATCCAACCTGAGAAAATACACCAAAATACTGTGGAACTACTTCAAGTACCTCATGCTTGATCTGGCAGTCCTTATTTAAGGTCCAGCCTGTAATCAGATCAGTCTCTTGTGCGTGCTGCCTATCCCCTGGCAGAGGCAGCTCATCTGAAATTGAGGTCCTTGCAACAGGAATTGTGTTTCGAAACATCCACAGCGATGGAATCTGACAAGATTGACTGACGCAATAAAGGAGCTCAAGAAAAAACCACCCCAGCTTAAAAACCTGTGAGCACAATAGCGAAAAGAAAGGAGGAAACAGCCTTCCTTGGGGTGGGCTCAGTTACACACTGGGTTTGTGTCGTGTGAAGTGACAGCGTAAAGGAAGTGGCTGCAGGTTAGCACAGGGAAGTCCAGCAGAGCTTTTACAAACATGACACAAACACCTTAGGAGCCAACACACCTGTGTGGCGCCACTGATGAAGTGAAAATGCCAAGTTGCAGCAATTTGAGGAAATAAAATGTCATCTGTTACAAATAAAAAGCAGTAAGTACAAATGATTGCTAGAACATTTGTAATAGACTGTGCTTGTGATAGCTGCTGTGTTTGGTGATTCACACAGCAAAATAAAAGGTAGATACCTTTGAAAGGTACCTTTATCCCTAGATCAGATTTCCTCAGCAGGATGCTGTCGGCACAGACTGTCACACCTGCATGCACCAGACACAGAATCCCTATGAGCAGACTCTGAATTCAGTTCTGTTTAAAATCCCGCAGGAACCCTCCTGTAGGGAAGCCAATAATGCCATTTCAACATTTTGTTTTGCACTGCCAAATCACATTTGAAATACATCTATAAAAGCAGCAGCTCGCCCTCAGGGCAGGTGGCAGGGAATAATCCTGAGTTCATGTTGTTATTCCCAGTGAGCCACGAGTCAGCTCCTCAGAAAACACCAGCACTGGTGCACGAACCAAATGCAGCTTCTTTTCAGCTCTTTTCAAAGGAAAACAAGCTACCATGCTGCAAAACAAAGATGAACTCAGTTCTACGTGGTCTTTCATATTGGTGAACTTGAGTTAAAAACTTGATTTTGGGATTGCAGCTATTCCTCAACTAGACTTGCTTTTATTAAAATTAAATAAAAGGAAGTCTATGTTCTGTGTGAAAATATATTTTAAAGTTTTTTTATAATTGTCAACACCAAACACTGATAACTTTGAAGAATTTGTGATAGTTCTTCACAAATGATAACAGCAATAAAGACCAGACAGGAATAAATAGCAATTTGTCTTTGACATCAGCCCCTTCGTCCTTAGCCCATAAAAGTAAATATTTCCTCACTGTACAAAGGGTTCACAAGATAAAGTATGTAACAAATATTTAAATTAAATAATTTACACATTTTTCTTTAAGAACCTCTGTAATTAATTTAGTGAAAGTCTATACCTTGCAATTATATTCTTGTATTTTATAAATTGAAACATGAAGAAATGGTATTACATTAAATTAAAAAAATCCCACAACATATAACAATACCAATAATCTTAGATCAAACCCACATATAATTTAAATCTCCAGTAAAGATGATTAAACCTAGATACGAAAATTATATGCAACTGATTATCAGAAAAGCACTTGGGACATAAGCAAGCACCAGATACACTCCACCTTACATTCCAACACTGCCTAAAGGACGAGGGGTTTCTGAGAGGGACCATTATTTGTAAGACCTTATGCTTAAACAGTACCACAACAGCTGCAACTGCATTTGTCAAATGCAGTTGCAGATTTTCAACTGAGTCACAGGGAGCTTTTCAGGACAGACTGAAACTGTTCCTCTGCAGCCACAGCGGGATCTTCCCCAGCTGCTCTGCCTCAGATGGGGCCTAAGTTTGTCCAGGCTTTCCACCAGAAGTGAGAAGGAAATTCAAACTCAATTGTATGTGACCCAGCTCTCGTGATGAATAAATCTCCCCAAGTTTCAGCAGTTTGAATAAACAAACAAACGTTTAGATGCTTATTATAAGCTCTTTGATGTGCAGCCTCGTGCCAGCTCTCTCATGAGAACGGCCTTAGTGCAACTGCTGGTATTTCCGAGATCTGCGGGGCAGGAATAATGCACAGCTCTGCTCTCTGGCAGCACTTCAGCTCTGCAGCAGCTGCTGGAACCAGCCACAAAGGCACATGGAAATGGCAATTAAGACAAAATATGCTTTCTTTAAATGCGACCAAAGATGCAGTTTCTGTAAGTGGAAACTTTCCATCAGGTGTCAGTTTGTGTTTAAAGCAAAAGTGGGATCTGAAATTTAAAAACGTACCAAGTAACCTTTTTTTTTAAACAGCAGCTTTAAAGGAAATATTTAAAGATGAGAGAAGAATGAACATCAGATTTCCCTAATACTTGGCACAAAACCTTCCTTTTTCCCCCCCCTTCCCCTTTGACAAAAAGTACCTAGGGCACCACAATAAATAAGTAAATAAATAAATTTCCCCTCAAACAATGCTCAAAAATGAGTAATCTGTAAGTTTGCTGAAAACTTAAGTAAGTCATACCAGTGCTTCCCAGGATATTTCTCTATCCATCTGCTGTCTCTTGCCTTAAGCTGTTTGTGGTGCCTGGTTGCTAACCAGAGTTCTTCCATGCTATGACAGTAAAACGAGTTCAAAAATCAGATCCAAACTGTACCTGACGAGCCAGTAAATCTCTAATACCATTTTAATCCCAAAATCTGATCACTTCCCTCCATAGATGGGGTATTTTAAAGTATTAGTTTATCTGCACATAGGGGAGATGCTGAAGTAATAGATCAGAAATAGATCTGAGACTAGTTTGGATTCCAAATTTTAAGAAAATGGACACAAACTGAGTAATTTTAAAATCTCCTTGGCCAAAGCCTGCTGTAGTCACCTCCTGAAGGAGCAAATGCAATTCCTTAAAAGCGTAATGTGGAAATGAGAAGTTCTTTTGCCCATTGATTCTTGGGAAGGGAATTGTCTGCCCTGTGCCACTCTTTTAAGGGACTGTGGGAATGTGCATAGGGCAGTAGTGTGGGCACTGGAATCCATCCAGAATTTTAGGCTGTGTTGACATCTTGTTCATATTTCTGTAATTCCGAGATGTGTTCTCTCTTTTTTTTTTTTTTTCCCTCATTAAGGGTCTGCAATTTAATTTAAAACAGAAATCAAACTTTTAATGTCCAAGGAAGTAGTCAAAAATTGCTTGCTGGTTTTCAAATAACAACAACAAAAAAATGCACTTTTCTCATGCTAATAACAGGACCTTGTTACAAGCAGCTGCTAAAACAGCTAAATGTTATGTCTTTCACTGAGTTACTCTATTTGCAATTCTTTATAGCTTTGCTGAGAATTTAAGTATTTATTATTAATTTTTCCATGTTTTTAAGTGTTACTAAAGAGTTTTAGCCAATTTTGAGAACAGGAGCAGGAAAAGTAGTTGTGCACACTGACTGTGTCTGATTTTCCTGAGAAACTACAGTACACCTAGACCACGGAATACAACTTTGAAATTTGCCCTTTGCAAAAATCTGAGCTTTGAGGGAAAAACATTTCAAGTTATCCTTTTCCTTTTAGAAGATAAACTAACAGTTGGCTCCTACAGTTTCAGAACACTATCCCATAATGGCTGATATTTTGACAACTTTTTGTGTCAGCAATATTGCAGATCAATTATTTCCATGGCCTAAACCCCAGAGCTCCTCAGTGAAACAGGGTTGGCTGGGAGAATAAAGCAGCAGCATTCCTAAAGTCCTCTCTTTGTGTCTGAGGGCACACTGTGTGCTGCTCTGGGACACAAAAGGCAGCCCATTTCTCATCTGAGGGTTCCTGGCAAGACCAACATTCCTTCTGAGTGTTTGAAGCCTGTTCTTCCCGCTGGCAACAGGGAAGGGGAGGAAGTTTTGTGCACATGCAGTTACTGTTTCTGTCCTGCCCCAGATGCTCACCAAGTTTGAGGCCTGTGGTTCAATATTTTACACTAAATATATCTATATTTGTCGATAACTTCTGCTACAATCATTGCCCAGATAAACCCCAAGTTGCCTTTAAAGCTGTAATTTTGCCAGTGTCCAGCTGTGCCTGCGGGCCTGGACAGAAACAAGCATTGCCACTGAAATAGGGATGACTGTGATGTTCTCACTTCATCACTCAGTCCTTGCAGTGAAGATTCTGGTGCCTTCCAATGTGCTACAATAAAACAAGTACAAAGTATCCTCCTGTGCCACTGAAAGCTTAACTGTGGTGAAAACGCTGGGATTGACTCCTGAGACCTCAGCGTTTTGAAACAGAAAGTAAAATTAGGAGGTAATAATGTGACGTTACCGTATCAAAGAAACAGAAAGAAAGTGAAACAGCAGAGTGCCTTGCATGCAGCTGGGACTTCTGGGCAGCTCTCTGAGAAAAGAGACCATGAAGTGGCGAAGTCAGGAAGCCATTTCCTTACGGCTTATTTTGCATCAGGAGTAGAGCAAGTGCTGTTTAAAAATCTGTTTACTCCTAGGAACACAACAAACTTACTCTCAACTGTGCTGCCTTTCGTACTATGACACAGTCTGACACCTACAAACACTGTTCTTGGTATTATTGTCACCTTTTCCACAAGGACAAAATCTGGTGAAAACAAGCACCGAGTACTTGTATCAACGAGGCCTAAGAAGGAATAGAAAGAAATATATCCAAGTGGGTGAAAAATGAAGCAGTGTGTTCATCAGAAGAGTAAACAGGTCCAAACAATTATACTGCCAAGACACTTAAAGGAAGCAGGTGCCTTTCCTATCCAATCATTCCTTTGGAGTCAGCTATCACTGCAGTAGAGTGCAGTATCACTGCTGGAAAGTTAAAATTCTTTTTTTTTCTCTGGGGCAGGATCAGATTTTTCAGTCTCCCCAAAACTCTTGCTAATTCAAAATAGTATTTTTATGTCAAAACTGCATCCTGAGCTATTACAAGTTCTACAAAAATACAGGGTATATATTTTCATCAGTGATATTTTCATTGTTCCTTAAAAGATTTTTGAAACAAAAGGGTTCCATCAGTTTATCATGTTTACTTTTCAAGAAATACCTGTTGGAGCATCTCTGCTGTATTTTAGATAACTCTTTGGATTTTATTTAATTTCATAAGAGAACCATCTTTTAAACATGCTAACCCTAAGTATGCCAACGTAACACTATATGAAGCTGTACATAATTTCATGGAATTAAAGCAGCAATAGATCAAAGATCTTTCCAATTTTTTAGTACGGACAGTAATATCCAGCCATTTGCTACGCCTAGACTGAGTGCTGTAAGAAAAAGTGTGAGCTGGTTCTCAGTAATTACCATTAGGCAAAAGTGCATCATCTTTCTGATTGTGCAGATACCTGGAAGGAAGGTGCTGAATTTGTTATATTAATACTAAAATGACTAAGCCAAGAGGAAATACAATTTTGTTCATTTCTGTTACTTAACATTCTGATTTATTATACAAATATGTATTCCTTACCAGTCTTCAAATTTCCAAATAAAAGAACCATTGTAAGACACTTCATTGAGCACTCTGACCAGTATTTTTCTGCGGCACTTTTTCAAAAGAAGACAAAAGATCCCAAACCAAAAGAAGTGTAACACTCCAGTTCCCCAGTGCTCTGGGCTGAGTGAACAGCACGTAACTGTGCAAGTAGTTTTGCTCCCATCTGTATTTCTCTGTCTTTAAATATCGTGGAAAAAAAATACTAAAAATCCTTAATACATATCCCTGTAGATTTCCTGTAGTAAAGGGTGTAAATGTGCATCAGATTCAGTCTTCTTGATTATCTGAACAAGCTGAGCATGCTCTGTGACAAGCTGTCGGAGGTCAGCCATTTTTTGGAGAAGTTTTGGGAAGAGGAAGGTGTCATCAGGATGGTTGGTTTGCAAGTGAAGTTTCAGTACATGCACAATGCTCTCCTGCATTTTTTCAATGTGTCCTACATTTACAAGACCAGGACGATCTGTTCTCGAAACAAGCAAAAGAATACATGTCATAATTTTATAATGATTCCTCAAAGCGTAGTTAGTGGTAGAACTGAATTTTCCAGAGGATAGAAGCTTTTCCATTAAAATTATTAATTCATGAGAGGGAAATATTAAAATTTACTACCTTAGAGAACAAACATGTAATGCTTACCTCCACAGCAAATAATGGCAGCAACAAACAGGGATATATCGCTATCATCCAAATCCAGTGCATTGAATTTCATTGCAAAATCAAATTTGGGCTCCATTATATCACAGAATGGTTTTCTCAGGCTTTTCAGGAACTCCCGGGTTATAAATCCGTTCCCATAGGCCACCAGCATCCCATCCTTGTTCATCACAGAGGCCAGCATGGCAAATATGGCTTCATACACCCCGTACTTCAATAGCGTCACCTGATCATTCAAGTCAAGGTTGGAGAAGCCAGGGATGGATTTGGCAAATTCCGTGAGTTCTGTGACAGTCTCCACAGACGTACACTGGCAGCAGTGGAAGATCCGAACTTCTGCTTCCTTGTTCTGAATCCCATTGGCTACCAGTTTTGCCACCAGGGTCTTCTCTGCCATACATAAGGTATCCATATCATGTATAACAAATGGCTACAGAGAAAAACACCCCACTAGTTCAGTCACAAAATAATGGTTATTAATCGTTTTCCTCCTAAAGAATAAGAATTCTGATTAACTTCCATGCTAATCAGTCCTCAACGATCAGTAAACTCTGAGTTCTTTTACATTTCTCATTAAGACAAACACTCTATGACAGAACTACAAACTCCAATACCTAGCAAGTCTGCTCTGCAAACAGCAATGGAAATAGTCAAATGTAAAGATGTGTGGCATATCTTTAATTTAGTTTCATCTAACAGTTACAGCGAAGCTCCAGCACTCCTGTACTTGATGTGCACACATCCATCTCAGAGCTGGTCCCAGAGGGTTCCCAAAAGACTTGTATTACCTCCTCTAGAAGTCCAGGTTATTCTGCCTACACTCCTATCCTTTCCCAAACTAACTACACTTGATGCACATCATGATTCTTTCCTGAAGTACCCTAGGGGTAAGACAGACAGTCATTTCAATACAGAGCAGCATATTTGCATAAGAGTGTGAACCCTGCACTACTCTTGTGTTCTATTATCAGATCTTCATAGACAATGTCCCAATTGTCCCAACTTTCTAGCTGCAGTTGGTGCTGAGCCATCTCTACAGACAATCCCACTAGAACGTCAAACACAAAATATGGTCTTTTCCATAATCCCCCTTTGTTTTGAAAGGTACATGCTTTACAAACAGATGAGCCACTCTCTTAAAGCATCGTATCAAAAGCAGCATTCAGACTTTCTTACGAACAATCAGAACTCAAAAATATTTTGATACATATCTGCAGAGCAACAACCAGAACAAAGTACAATCCACTAGAGAAAAACAACAAACCCCAGTGCTTCCCAGCCTAGCAAAGTCACAGCAACCGACCTCGAACAGAAATTCAGTTCCATACGCACCAAGCACCTTCCCTGTGCTGTTTTGCTCATCTCAGATTAAATACCATGGGGAACACATAGTGTTCTGTCAGGAACTCACAGGATTCACTTGTTTCGTTCAGAAAACTGTCCAATAGGTCAGTTTCCTATGGTTGTCCATTTCTAAATGTTATGGCTACTGCAAATTCCATCTCACCCCAGCACAGTTACACAGAGCAGAACTTTCCATGGGAAGCTGGATATGAGTGGAAAGTGGCAAAGCAAGAAACACAACACATCTCTAAACCTTTAAAAGATGCACACTGTCTTATACACTTCTTTTTAAATTTAGCATCATTTCAGTATGCAGAAAAGAGGTATGGCTAAGAACTTGGGAGCTAAATTAAAAAATGACACCTTGTCATCATGAAAAATGCTAATTCATTCTGAAATTAATTGTAGTGGTGCCAAAAATTAGGATTCACTGAAATCAGCTGTTAATGCACAGTTCTGATACAGGTGGGTTGCTAATTACAAACAAAACCCCCCTTCTTTTAAAATTTGTTTTTCTGCTGAAAAGTCAAAAGAAAATGAAAATGTTTTCTTAAGAGATGATGAAATAGCCTAAAACCACTTTGCTCTTCCCCATGGAAAAAATTGGAAGCAGCCTGTTTGTAACATCCTAGGGCTGATTCTTCATTAATTTTTATGTGCAAATTCACACGGACATGCGTGTGCTGGTCGCTGTTGGCTGATCAGTCCCGTGGCTGTGGCCATGCACATTCAAATGCAAGAACTGGGATGCAGTGCCCTAGGATCCAACCCTGCAGGTGTGACACATGTTGTGGCTTATGGTTCTGACACAGGGTAACAAGCACAAAAAGGATTTTCAGTGAGGAGCTAAAGGTGGTATTTACTGCAGGCTCACATCAGCCTGTACCCCTAAAATGTTTAAGCCTGTGCCTAATTTTACACACCTCTGTAATGCAAGGAAAAAGACTGGGATAATTCATGTTTCTCTCTTCTAATGCAGAAAGCTGTAGGCTTGGCTAGGCTATTATATGCCAAATTCCATAATGTAGAAGACAGATTGCTTACAATTTTGATAACACTCATCCCCACGCTTACATGCTTTTCGTTATGGCATACGTAAAATTTCTTCCCTGCAAATTTCTAATGAAACTGAAGTTGCTGATAAAATAAGATACTTATCTTCTACGTAAAAGTAACAAAAATCACAGCAGAGCTGAAATAAATATGCATAAAGTGAAACAAGTGAGTCCTTACATCGGTTATACTCTCCCACGTGCTACCAAACAAAAAGCAGTTGATCGAATTAGGTAGACCTTGGCTAAATTACCCTGAAAGAAAAATAACTTCTACAGCATAGGTGTCTTCACAACCTTGCTTGCTTCTGCCTTTCAAAGGAACCATACAGAAAAAACCAGGAAGGCTGGGTGAGGAAATGGCCAGCACTGTAAACAAAAAATTACAAACTCAAGTTTTCTTTCCCCTCTGGCTATAAATATTATTCTGATTAAAATAAAAGTCATGAAGAGCGCCTGTACACCCTACAAGATAACAGTACTTATCCTGGCGTTTGTGACAGAAAAACTTTTTTTTTTCACTGTCATAATAGGAAATTAATTTGGAACCATTCTCCCCATATCAAGAAGTATTCACATTCAGATATCCCTTCATTTTTGATTAAGAACAATAATTTGAGGTTATGAGTTTTCACTTACAAGGTAATCACCTGATTTTCCTAAAGCTTCTTACTATTCTGATAGTGGTTAAAAAGCAACCATATTTACTACAGATATGCTCTTTAAATACTTCACATCTGTATTACCATGATACTTATTTTCTAAAAGATTTGCTAAAGAGTCTACCAAATTATTACAATCACCTTATATACCTGTCACCTTTATTTTAAAGTAATAGAAATAGTACTTACTGGATTGTTATTGGTTTTCCCTGCAAGGATGATTCTGGCTTTAACCTTGTTCATATTGAAGTTTTTCAGGTAGGCATCATGAATTCTTTTGGCAAGTGATTTAAGATCTGCCATTTCTGAATCTTCTACATAATTTTCGCCTGTTAGAATTTCTGCTTTGAGCTTGGCCTTCTCAGACCTCGGCATTCGTCCAAAACGTATTGCTGATGGGAAGACATAATTGTAAAACAAACACAAATTATACAAGAACTTAAGCCTTTTACTGTTGCTGATTAGAGCAGTAAGATTTTTCTGTCTAGAAAACCTGAGGTAGAGGTGAAGAAATCTCCTCCTTCCCAACACAGTCAGTGACTAATATGCTAAACTGTAGGAAATCAGGTATTTCAGAACACAAACTGCTATCTGCAGTAAGCTAGAACACATTCCTTTTTCCTTCTGCATTACCTAAGTACTTGTATTTTGTTTTCTCCTTATTGACTTCTACAGATCCCAACATGAAACTCAAAGTCCACCTTGAGAACTCTTAAAACACTGAGTAAACTCATGGCAAGAGCTTGGCAGAAAGCACACACATGAGCTGGAGAGCTGCAACGGAGTCAGGCCTGAATCCCACTGCTGGCTCAGAACCTGCAGGGGCATTCTTTACTCAACACACCTGTACTGCCAGTGGGAACCCCAGCCCGAAGGCCTGCATTTACAGCTCAAGGGCTGTGGGCAACAAAACCTCCTCTACACCCAACACTCCATACTGCTTTCTCAACAGACTAGACCTTCAAGACTGGAGAGAAGAACAGTTTGAATACCCAATCTAGTCGTTAGGATATTCTTCTGAGAGGCAGGAGATGCAAGTCTGAAACACCTTGGGGTATGGAGGTGTCCCGGTTTTTGGGCAAGTGGTCTTGCCATTCATGGGCACATCCACATCCTTCTTCAGTTTCAGTTTCAAGCTAAGCCAGCCCCATTTTACCCTTGGGACGTGTGCAAGGGTTTGAGATAGCTCATATATTGAGTTACTTGTACCACATTTCAGCATCCAACCAGTGAGGACAGGACCTCACTGCCTACACTGAGCAATTCAGGGCATGAACAGCATCAGCGCTTCAACGTGCCCAAGGGATCTTCTCACGACATAAGAACGTGACTCTGGGCATGATCTGAAATACAGCTGTGGACTTCAGTGGAAGTCCAGCAAGGAAAGCCTGTTGGAATCTGGCTTAGGTGCTTCCTTCCCTTTAAGGGTGGGTCGTCACACCAACCTGTTGAAAAAGTGGAAGAATACCTGCCCTAAACTGAAACTTACAGTTTTAAGATCAAGGGTGTAAATTTAGTTGTAGCTCTTTTCCTGAGAAGTATTGCCAGCAAGTTAGCAGTCGTCTCTTGTCCCTGCTGCCTCCCACGTTTGCTGCAATAAAACTGCAGCTACTCCCTTCAACCGGAGCACAGGTGGCCACAGAGTTTTTAGTAGAATAAAACAGCTTCACATGGATGTCAGTTCCTGCCAACCAGCTCCCTGCTCAGCTCCCAACCTGAGACGTCACTTTGTTGTCCAGCACACTTTTTGAGGATGGTTATCCCCTGTCTTGCAGAGACTACCAACCCTCTCACAGTGGACCTCAGTCTCAGTCAAGGCTCACCACAAGGGAGCCAGGCTTCTGCAGAACCAGAAAGTCAACTCTCACAATGCCTCCTGATGGACTGGACTACAGTATCACAAGCAGTTTCCCCAGCCATGTTCCCACCCCATCTATCCTGACTGCATCATTTCCTTAGGAAGTTTAGGAAGTAACCCACAGCTTTTCACCTGGCCCAGCATTTTTACCTACTTTCACATTGCACCTGCCCCCAAGTTCAGCCTGGACAATATCAGAGCCAAGCAGGGAAAGCAAACTACTACCATCTGGGCAAGCGAGATGTGCTTTCTCATGGCTTGGCCTCTCCCTCTTCACCCGTGTTTCTCAGCAAGCTACGTCCTGCACAGAGAACTGCCTCGTGGGTTGAAATTGGTCTGTAAGCCACAAGCTTGCCACACTTATCTTAAATCTCCAGCACAAACAAACATAACTTTTAAACTGGATCTCTAAATGCTCTGAATTTTTACCATTCTGTTTAACAAACAACCTACCAGAATCCTGTTGCACAGTCAGCACAGACCTTTGCCCTCCCTGCCCACTTTCTGAACCAAGAGCTGTTGCACTGTAACCTGAAAAATAATGAAAGCTGCTTTCCTACAGATTTCTATCCTGCTTCACTCCCCCTCACAATAAAGCAGTAGTTCTCCTCCTACTCCTCTACAAAACCCTGGATGAGAATTCTTCCAGTACTGAAATCTGTTTCAATGGGAGTACTGGTGCCAAAGTTCTGGGGTGAAGAAAGCAAATAAATGAACATTAAAACGGACAAACTGACGCATAGCACAACTGTGTAAAGCTCATAACAGCACATCTGGCAGCTCTGTATCAACCACATGAACCCATCAGGGAAACTGGCATCCCTCACAGTGATCTATCCTGTAAAAAACCTGAGGTTCAATTCATGTGTATGAGTAAAAATGCTATCCAAGTGCCTGCCTCCAGCAGCAGACTCTGGGTAGGAACAAACAAATTAAGGGCACTCTTACCTACCATTATGTGACATTCCAACTGAAAGGCACTTTTGGAAACGACAGTATTGGCACTTATTACGATTTTTTTTCTGAATTTTGCAGTTGCGATCACATTTATCATAGATGAGTTTTAAACGAATTGTTCTTCTAAAAAAGCCCTATAAAAAGTTTGAAAGAAACAATATGTGATGTTAATGAATTTTGACTACTAAGCTTCAATCATACAGGTAATTTTTTTTCTTTTACTGTTTATTGATGTCACTAGCAAAACAACACACAAAGTATAACTTGTCCAGAAGTACAAACCCACGCAGTGGTGTGTCTGAAGGCATGCACAGAATGGAGAACACAAAAGGAGGAAATAGCTCTCACCTCTCTTTCTTGGAAGAGAACAAGAACCCAAAGAACCTGAGAAGATTTGTGCTTAAGGATGAAGCAAAACAATCACATATTGCTTTTGTACACATTCCCTCAGCATCCTCTGTCAGGAGTACCCCTCACCTTTCATCCAGTGTAAATCACACATGCAGAATTAGCCCATCCTTCCTTCACCCAGCAGATGTGAGGGGTATGAGAACACAGCAGGGTGTGCAGAAGAGCCAAGGACACGATGCTGAGCACTGCAGAACAGCCTCTACCTCAACTGTTCTTTCCAGGATATCTCCAGTCTGCAGTGCAAGGTTGGTCACACACTGCCCAACCACAGGGTCAGCAAACCCAGGGCCATCGCAACGTTTTGTGTCACATCACAGAGCAACATGTCATTTAGGCTGTGGGACACACCTGGCTAGGAGCTGGTTCCCCATCTCTAATAAATATTCTGCATTATTCCGTAAGATTTACATTCATACTGACATGGTGCATGGAAGAAAACTGTACACAAAGACCATTATTTCTCTCCTGTTACCTTCTAATATAGAAAAAAGATGGAAGTCTAAAACATTAGAGGAAAAAGAAAAGAATCTTATAGTTCATGGGTCATATCATCCCAAAAAATAAGCATTAATGATAAGAGTAACTTGTCCCAGAGACATGCCCTGACCCCAAAACTACAAGAGGTACAATACTAAGGGATTCGGGCAGCACATGATGGAGGTGAGAAATTTGGGATTTGCTACTGTTATAACAGGAATGTGGCATACTCCTCCCAGCCATACTCCCAACACAAATAAAACACTAGTGGAGCAAGAAGGCTTTGATTTTTTTTTTTTTTTTTTGGTCACAGGTTAGTGTTTTGTTTTAGTATTTCACTAACTACATCCAGAAAAGCAGCATTAGAATTATCATTGTGAATTGCTCCTGCTTGATGAAGGCTTGGTATTGAGTTATGGTACTTCAGAAAAAAGACCACAGATAGGTTTATTATTTAAATAATTGTAATGGCAAGAACTACAGTAATGAAACATTTGTGTACCAAATGTTTATCTTCATATTACACCATAAAGAAAGCAATATGATTTAGGTTCTTAAGAAGAAAATTATGACTTTACCTTACAACCTTCACAAGCATGCACTCCGTAATGGTAGCCTGAGGCTTTATCCCCACAAATTCTACATTCAATGTTTAATGTTCCACTGGGTGATTCATCTATGCTACCCGGAGCTGTGGCAAAATTAATGGATGAAGGACTGGATGCTGGTGAAAGGGTGTCTAAAAAAAAAAAGGAACACTTCATAAATACGATACTATCAAGACTGATACAATTTCTATACTAAAACCACAGAAAAAAATGAGCTTATTCTAAAAAATAATCTTGAGTTAATAGTCATTAAGTGAACTAACAATTCGACTGTAAGTCTTTGAAAAGTAATTCATACTTCCAGTGCAAACACACACAAAATACAGGGTGTACCTTGCTGCTTTTGATGAGACATAGGATGTCAAGAAGGAAAAGGCAACAAGAACTAGATGTGTGATAATAGACCCAATAAATGCACACCACACCAGTGTTCTTTGCAGAAAGGTTGTGAACAGCTCATCTTGGCTTTAGATCTTCCATCTCTTGTGCTGCAGGGATGAGCAGGGGGTCTCTTGCTGCAGTAGCACAAGAGACACATTCCTACCTCACACAGATACACTTCAGATACACATAAGGACCCCTGACCTTTGAAAAGCTACTCATAATTTTAAATGACAATCTAAACTGAGGCTGAAAAGCAGACGGACGAGTCCTGAACATCAGTAGAAAGGCTGAACAGAAGTTAAAAGGAACGTAACACAAATGCCTGCTTCTAAAATAGTCTAGCTCAGGTATTTTGTGGGGTTTTTATAATGGGCAAAGTATTTCTGAATTGTACAATGAAATAAACTCGCCAGACGTGCCACCAGCAGATGAACACATTGCAAAACTAACACGTTCCAACCTTAATTATTTCAATTAATATTTCCACCTTGTTTGAGGAAAACATTTTCTGAGGCCAGAATTTCTTTTATCTTCCATCTTGCAACTTGCACCACAAGACTTCAGCAAATTAATGGGTGTGTTATTTTAACAGACAGATTAAGAAACACTCATGAATGTAGGTCAGCAAGTATTATGTTGGAAAAAAACCTTGGCACAGAACTCAGAGTCTGCATTGCCAGCGCTGCCAAGCCCACAGGCATCAGAGTCATCAAGAACGGCCTAAACCCCAGGATTTTTTGAAAGTGTGATTTCATTTTACTTGCCTTATGGCATTTGAGCCTTGGAAATTCACATTTTGCATGTTCTCTACCCACAAAACCAGTAAGTTTTGCAATGAGCACTGAATAGTCCATGAGAAGGTGACAGTAGAAGCTGATCTAAATTATTGTAGGCCTTGTACACACCTACACTCAAATAATTGTAAAACCTCCTGCCTCTGAAGGAGCACGTTATAAATAAATATACATAAACCTCATCATAACTTTTCCTGTACAAGGCATCTCTCTGATGAGAAGGTCTGCAACTAAAAGGGAACAAGTCCTAGTTCTAGAAACATTCCTTTGGTCAATAGTGCCCGGAAGCAGCTCTCCCCATTCCCTTCAAAACCCACACTGTTCATTTCAACTGCCTCAGTTCTATTATTCCAAGGTGAAATAGGGATCTCAGGCTGGGAACTGATTTAAAGTAAGAACCCCCCAAAACAAAACATAATGCAAACCAACCAAAAAGTTAATAGTAAATTATTTCAAACGGCTCTACTGCTAAAAGACTTGCAAACACCCAGATTCAATAGGAAAACCTTACTGAGATCACCACAGTGTCCCACACCACTGCAGTGATTCCCATTATGATCTCCCAAACAAAGCCCCTGACTAAAGACTATGTAACTTTATGTTACAGTCATTCTTCAGTGACATTTGTTTAATGTAGTAACTTTAGCCTTAAGTAGATCAAAACCATGCCATAATCAGCTTATATATTTCTAGTGTCACTTCATCATAAACAGTAATTATTGCATTAAAGAAGTTTTTAATTTCTACCATTCTATTTATAAAAGAAAGTTTTATGTTAAACCAAAGTCTCTTACCTGTTATAACTGATCCATCAGATCCTGGACCATTTCCCAGTGATTGGAATTCTGTTAAACTTAAAGCTCCAGAACTATCATCACCTAGAGACTGGGACAGGTCTTGAATATTCTCCATATCCTGTAGGAACTCTCCAGATAAAGGGCTGTCTATATCCTCCTCCTCCAAGGGAGTAAGGGGATAGAGCTGGTTTTCAGTGTCCACCATTTTGATCAAGTAGAGCAGTCACTTAAACTTCTTTTTACTGGTGAAAGAATAATTAAAAAAATAATCAGATCTTTAAAAAAAATATTTGAACCAGTTGCAGCACACTGAATACAGGATTTCTAATCCCAAGGTGAAATATTAAACAACATTCTGTTGCTCTGGAAGCTTTATGCAACATGAATCATCAAGAGCACAGGGTGAGGAAAACTCCCAAAAAGACTTCTAAATGAGGGGAAGTTATGACAAGATCAATCTATAGATTGTTGTTTTCTCTCCATTCCTTAGAAAAGTGTTTCTACAGAAGGCATTATCCACTTCCCACCAAAACTTATAACAAACATCAATATTCTAGTCACTCTTCTCAAGTAGGAAAAATAAAAGAGATGCTGTCACTATTACTAACTTTCCATCTCATTCTACAAATGAGTAGTACAGTACCATTAGTACAGATCTATTTGCCCCATTTCTTTGAAACAGGATAACTTTAACTAAAAAAGGAAAATAATTTCTACATCACATAGTGCAGCAAGCAAGAACATGTAGGAGACTAAGTATGGGAATTTACCCATGGTTTCCAACACCAGTTGCAGACAACAGGTACGTTACAGTACCGACTGTGCTGGTGGGTGAGGGCTGGACATGCAGCATGGATAAGCCCAGTAACACCTGGAACTAAATGTGCTGTTTGCTCTGAGTTATCTATCCACATCCCTGGCATAACCAGAACATACTCAAACTCAGAAATGAGAAGTCCCTTGTATATATTTGTGAAAACAAAGTTAAATTCCTATCCCTGTGATGTATCTATTTTGTGATGGGAGAAAAGTACAAAGAAACCTCCAGCAATCCAAAAGAGGCTACCAAATTTGTCTCCCTAAGGATCCATCGGGAAAAAGAAGAGAGGAATGGTAGAACATGTGATTGGCACCACTCTTCCAGTGTGCTCTCCATGAAGTTCTCCTGGGCTAAACCAGTTGTCCACAGCACAGAAACATTGTATTCCTCTGCAGACACTCAGCAGAGCTATCCTGGGGAGGCTCCAGTAGGCACCAGGCTTCTTGTACCCAGTGTTCCCTGCTGAATCACATTCATCTCTCCAAATATCACTTCATCATCCAGCACAAGTATTTTTCAAAGATTAAGTGAACACTGAAGTCCACCTTCAACCAAAATAGGCATTATCTGACAGGAAAGCCAAGGAAAGGCTTGAGACATGACCTATGAACACAGCAACAGCTGCCTGGTATCGCCCAAATCGCACCATACTTTCCCACATTTACAATCCATATGTAAAATTCAGCAGCCTTTTTAGCTAAATTTCTGTAAAAACAACCTAATAGCTAGTGAAACATAAATGGAGTGCTTCTTGTTTTAACTATTAAATTACATACCCTTTTGTACTTTCAAACACTACAAGTAAATTACAGCTGCTTAATCATTTGAGCTCTTGTCAATGATTAACTGGTACTTAAGCAAGCATGGAGACAACATAACAATTTCTGAAGACTGTCAAAATATACTAATTTTCACAATACTGACAATTTTTTTATAAGCACAGAAAGTCTTTAAGTAATATGTCTAGTATTTATGCAGTAAACTGCCTTCTGGCTTCTCTGTGCTCTGTGCATGTTTACACGTGCATAGGCTTTCATTGGCAGGTTTCACATAATATGTGTGATCCTTGCTTGAATGAAAAAAAGGCTTCTAAAATAAAAAGGGTAATGAGTATGAAGTTCATTTAATATTCACAGAGAGTATTTCGCTTTACAAAAAGCCCTGTACATGTTACAACAGTAGATGCAGTAGCTGCAGCATGATGATTCCACTCAAAGATCTGTGTCTTCTAAGTATTTACAAAAATTCTGTGCCACAAAGACATTTGCAGAGGATTTTATCAGTTTCCCATACAATACTTTAGTCTCCATAACCCCTTTCCTACCCCCAAGTACCAACACACACACACACTGAAACCAAGAGAATAGAACATAGGAAAATAAGGACACAATTTCACGTAATTATGGTTTTAAGGTTAAACAGGTTTTACTCTCTCACATCCTGTTATCTCCAAAATATATCTATTTTCACAAGAAGTCCTTTCCCACCACCTCACTGTGAATATCCACTGAGTAACTCACCTATAAACTTGAAACCGGTCCCAAAGAAATCAGTCAGATTATTAAAGAAAAATACCTCAACATGCAGCTATCAGTTATTTGCTTCATTTTTGGAAAGGAATGGAGGGATACTAAACCTCCAGCCCTTCCACATTTAATGCTTGCCACACTAGGGATAATCCCTGTAAGGAAACAGGTTTCTGAGATGCAAAGATCTCTGGGAAGCAGTAACAAAGTCTGAACTTACTGCATAAACAAATTGATCGTGTAAAGGGCTTGCTTGCAAATACCAGGGTTAAAGTTGAAACAATCATTACCTCTAGGTCATTTTGAGAATGCTGGGGCTGAAAACAGCACATGTAAAACTAGTGATTGCAATAGATATCCTTAGAAAACTGCAGTGGTAAGGAAGAGCCTTGAGTATGTAAGCTGCAGAATATTTCCAATATCCTGATTCAACACAAAAAAGAATGGAAAATAAGACTCGGTACCTAAAGTGTGACACCCAGACTCTACCTGGGAAAGGATGCATATTTTCTCCTCTATCATGTGACAATTGATTCAGTTTTCATAGTTTGTAACCTTACATACTCACACTATTTTATATTTTCTGAAGCATTAAGAACTTAACAGAGAGCACATTTTCTATGCACGTGATGAAAAATTTTCGTAAGCCACCCCTTCATCAACACTCCCAGTTGCACACCCCCTCTCCAAAAAAACCCACCCAGAAAAACTTCATCTTTCTTCCCTTTACTCAGCTGCACTCCAGGATACCATATGCAACTTATAAGTATCCTTGCTTTTAAAAGAAATCAAAATTCACATACCCTAATTTTGAAAATTGATAGCAAAGCTATAAAGTTAGGATCTTAAAAGTCACGTAAGGAGAAATTCTATGCAACCTTGATTCCAGTTCTCTCCCCAGCCCCGTGGCAGGGGAGAAAGCAAGTGGGGCTTGGTTGCCTCCTGGGATTAAGCCATGACAAAGTGGTAAAAACAACATAGGAGTGGTTTTTTGGTTTTATATTACTCAGCCAAACTCAAGGAGAACTTACCGAGCAGGAAGCTGCGTTTCTTTGGTCCCTGGATTTTCTGTCCCACTGGATTTCAAATGACAGTGGCTAGTGTATATTACAGATCCATGTCTCTGAACAGGACCACTCACCCTCCTTTTAAATGTGACCTTCCTGCTTTAAACTATGCAGCTGCTTTCTAGACCTTCAAGATTATATATCCACAATTTCCTCCAATGCTTTCTTTCATGTATGTAATGCATTTATTATACACAAAATAGTTTTAAAAATTGTTTGTTTTGCCAAGATTACTGTATAAGAAGTAACTAGTAACAGGACAGCAACAAAAGTACTCAGGAGATAATAAAAGTATTTATTTCAAATATCATACCCTGTCACTTTCACACAACAGATGCAGTTACTAATGGAGAAAAAACTACAAAGCGGAAATTAATTTTCAGGAAACAGAAATAAGAGAGGTAATTCATCTCACCTAACGTCAAACAGCTCACTTAACATGTTTGGGTTGAGTGGAGCTCAATGGAATTTCCAGAGCCATGACTGATCTTTGAGGCCGTGATTACACACTAAAAACGTGGTACTTTTCAATCCGACCACTTCCCTGATCCAGTTCACTGCAAAGCCTTACAAATATTAGTGCTGGCTCAATGGAGAGAGCAGAAATAAGCAGCTGGGACGAGGGATACACGTGCTGCATGGCCAAAAAATAACTGCCTGTGCAGCCTGAATCTCCTCTGCAGAATCCAGTGACTGTGTGGACTGGCTGGGTCTGCAAACCAGGCACTTGCACTGCCTGAAGTACAGAAGCCAATGCCTCTTTGGTCTTCTGTGAGAGGTGAAAACTGCTTTACAGATCAGACAGCACCTCTATTAGATTAAGGAGTATTACCATCTTTTGGCAGGGCCATGGAACTGTCATGCAGGCTGCTATGTGCACATCCCACAGATACTCACCTTCCAGCAGTAAAACTGCCACTGAAATCCAGGAAATGGAAGATACAGGCATTTACTCTGAGTTGACACAACATGCTCCACTAAATAAGTAACAAAAATGAAATTAAAGTTCCAACGTTGGAAATTCAAGCTGAGAGTAGAATCTAGCTCAAAGAAAGACTTCTGCTGCTTGTAAAGAACAACACCCTAGCATCAAGTGGCTTTCTAATGGAGAATTTAAAATTCAACAAGCCCCTCAAGATGCTGGTAACTAGGAACTCCGTTCAGAACACTTTATATTTACACTGATTGCATATTAGACCAGAAAATAGATTTCACCATATTTCATCCACACCATTAGACTAGTCAGCTTCCAGCAGACAGCTCAGCTTCAGATGCAAAGAAAGACCACAGCTCCCGGTTATCAGCGCAGTAAGATCTGAAGCCTGTGTTTAAAGAAGCCCCTGAAATCCCTTTAACAACAGGAGCCAGATTTGGTTTCATCAGCAATGGGACAGGAAGGTTTTGCAACCTTTGCCTTCAGGCTCCAAAGACAAGACTTACAGGTCTATCACCTCAAGTTTACACCTATCTGCAATCATGCTTGCTTTCTTCCACATAAATGGATGTATCAAACATGGCATTACTCAAATTGGCATCAAGGTCCTCCCGATAAAAGGAAAATCCCATATTGTAAAGAGTGGAGATTGAGTTGTTGTTTGAACTGCCTTCAAGCTCGAATGGGTTCAAGTCTGCAGAGAACACCGACATGACTTTGAGATTTTTTGGTTGTTGGGTTTTTTTTTTTTTTTCTCCTCTAAATGTGAGTTTTCATATCCAATAAGTAAAGGCTTTGGAGGTTTCTGTAATTGGGAATAACTTGACTTTTCTGTCTAGTGAATGTTGAACTGAAACTAAAGTCAGAAGCAGCTGTATGTCAAAGTAAAGCTTTCAAATCTCTTTTCAGTTTCTGTCTGCTGAATCCTTTAAAGAACTGTCTACTCAGGACTTCAGTGGAAGTCAATAGTAATATAAATTAACAAACTATATAATACTATACTTAGGGTTATTGAAAAACCTATCATGTTCTCCCTCACTTTACTGTTTTCTTCAAGAAGTGTTTTTGGAGGGGTCTTTGTTGCTTTGGGTTTTTTGTTTATTTGTGGGGCTTTGGGCATTTTTGGGGTGGTTTTTTTTTTTCCTTTTTTGGTTGGTTGGTTGCTTTGCGTATTTTGGGTTCCTAGGTTTTTGTATTTTTTTAACTACATTATAATCCAGTCTGAAATTTAGATGGTTCCAAACCCAAGTAAGTACTGCCAAAGACTCAAGTGAAAATCTTTGTGTTAAAAAAGTCTTTTGTCTTGCTTCAACTTTTATAGCCCAGATATATAGAAGGCGTAAAAACCTCTCAATTTGTAATGGTGTCTGTTTCCATTTTTATACTCAAACTGACTACCAGCCTAATCTGTAGAATCAAGATACTACTGTTAACGTGGCTTTAAAAAAAGCAGCGCAGAAAGCGGCATGAGGGAAGATTATTCAATTTATTACATTAGTTGTCAATGCACTTAAAGCAAATATTCATATTGGAGTTCATAATATCTAGTATTTTTACAGCATAACCACTGAAGAAAGTATATTTTATTAACAAGAGATTCAAAAGGACAGTAAGAATTTATTTTCTGCAAGAAACTAAGCCATGGCAACATCTTAGTAACCAGTATGTTAGAGAGTAGTCTGTGTTCTCTGCCGTGTGCTGCCTTTCAGGTTCACTGCAGTTCCACCCATACTGCTCACAGCTCACCAGAGTTTCTAATGAAAACCCCACTCCACTGTTACATTTACAGCGTTACACTTGCAACACACTCCCCCTTTTTCCTTTCCTCTCCCAAATGAATCTCCAAGTCTTGCTCTTTATCCAATCCATTTCAATGTCAGTATCTCTTCAAGTCACTGTTACAGTCCACTCAAATTATTCCATGCTTGAGAAGGATTCAAAAGATTACGCGTGTTAACCACAACAGCCATAGCAGTTTGTGCTTCAAAGTTCTACAGATTCTAAAGCCTTTGTGACTACACCTGGTAAGCAATGAAGCTGAGAGAACATACTGCCACACATGCTGGGTGTGTGTGCTGAACACTGACATGTGGGGACCACAACTGCTGAGAAATGGAGATCTGGTGCATCATTTAAGAGGCTGTTCCCTCTGCATGTACATCAAAAGCTGGGGTTTGATTTATGATTGATATTTGAACCACGGAGAGGTCACATTCAGACAAACATGACATACGTGTATTTGCTATTTGATCCAAGAGCCAAGGTCACGTTCACACGAATGTGTCATCTGAGTATTTGCTTTATTTTTATTACCCCGTTGATGAACTTAAAGTTCTTTTACTTTCCTCATGTGTCCCAAAAGCTCCTTACCCATTTATTCGGTGTGTCCTAAAAACTCCTTGCCCATTTACTTGGAAGTGGCCAGGTTTTTCAAGTTTTGCAATCCTGTACAAATGTCTTAATTACATAAGCCAAGATTTTGCATTGATTAACAGCTAGGGACACCTTAATTTCAGAGATCAGAGCTCAGATTGAGGCTAAATCTGGTCGCACGGTATGGCCAGAATTAAGAGAACTAAGAAAAAGGAACAAACCAAAAATCCCACAAAAACTGTCTTATGAGCTACATGCACAGATTAGATGTCCTCAACCACTGTCAGGGTTTTTTTTCTAAAATTAATATGTAAAAGTAAGTTTGAGTGGTGAAGTCAAAGTTGATTACAACATGTACAGCATTTACAAACAGCCCACGCATTTGCCCCAACATGCTGCTCACTGGGAACCAGATCCTTAAGTCTAAATTGGAATGCTGCAATTGTTTCCTTAGACATGTGATTACTGCATCTCAGATTATGAAAAGCGCCTGCTTGACAATTTTCTAACCATACCCTGATATTCTACAGAGACCTCATTTGTTGAAGGATACAGATATCTGAGGGTAACAGGCAAATAGAAATTGCATTTTAGAGTGGTGACTAAATGATTATCTCCAATATAATCAATTTCTGAAGTAAATAAAATGTAAGCCCCTTGCTCAGTCTCCTGCAGAGTACATTTTCACTACATATGGTAAAAATAAACTTCATAAGGTAACAAATTAAAGACATGTGTGCAACTGAAATTGTCAATTAAAATTATAATCTAATACACACAGATGTAGTGCAAGGCAAAATTTTTGGCATACTGACAGTGCTGTTATGTAAACCTCTCACTCAGAAGATTTATTTGCTCACATGCTTGATAAAAAAACCCAAAACCAAACAAACCCACAAAACCGTAACATACGTGAATGTTTTGTCAAGAAAAACATCGTAACTTTTACAAGCACAACTGTCTAGTACCTCTTCCTAAAAAATGTGAAAATTCAGACATACTATATTTATGGAAAGAAAAAGCCAATTGCCACTAACTTAAAGTCAAACAAACACTTGGATGCACGTTCTGAAACTGATAGTATTTCAACAATCTTTAGGGTTCACGTGTAAGTATGGATAACTTAAAATCTGTTCTTACAAAACAGGATATGAGAATCCCTTTTTTTTTTATCTGCAGACCTTTATGTGTGATATATTATTGATAACAACATACTCTTTAGTATGGTATCATAACAAATATCATATATGTATATTGTCATAACATAACACATATCAGCAACACACTCTTTAGAAATTAGAATCCCAATCCGTCTTTAGCTGAAATTTATCATAAAAGAAGGATAAGAAGTAATTACCTGGTCTTTTGTTTTCTGAGCATATTTAACCTTCCTGTATTATTTCAATCTTGCTTATTCTTCAAAATAAGAGCAAAGGATTGTTCCTCTGACATAAATACTTCAACTGAATACAACCTCATTCAAGGCCACACATTATATTTGACAGACACCAATTAATTTTGAGTTTATTGACTGGCAATGAAATTTTTGCAGCTGTATATGATTCTGTGAGTTTAAATAGCATGATAAAAGCTTGGCAGCACCGAGACAGTACCTGGATGTGAGAAGTACCATCCATACAGGTGTCTACTATTGCCCCCTGCCCACAGGACACCCCCGAAGCACCCCAAACACACCGCGGCTCAGGCTCAGCCTGAGTTCCCTTGTCCTCCTGTGCTGGCTGGCAACTGACAGGCCAAACAGAACAGACACTTGCTGAGTTCATACTGCCTCCCTTTCTCAGCAAGCTCAATAATGTGTTTTCCTTTCCTCTTCCCAGTCACCAACTTCCATGAAAATGACAGAACTTTAATGCCTTTGCAGCCATTACTGCTCTCTCTAATTTGAGAAGACTGGCAGGGTCAGAACTATTGGGTGGGGGCAGAGGACAGCAGACCACACTGCATATACCTGACAGGTAACGAGACCAAAAGAGGTGAGAAAACAATCCTGAAAATTGCTTTCAGTTTTGGGGCATAACTCTTCCAAGACTGATCTGGACATTTGCCTGCACTACTCCCGCCATACACCTTTTTTTTCCCCCAGTTAATTTTCGGTATTTATTTTATATTTGCTGAGGTTTGTAGAACACACAAGTGTACAATAGGTGTTTGAAGTTATGTCAATACTTGGATTATTCTAGAGTTTTCTAGGGTCCCTCACTTTGATTCCTAAACACACACATTATTAAGAAAAAGATAATTAGCTATCCTTGAAATAGTGGTTAAATATTCACTTTGGCTGAGGATTTCTGACCTGTGAGCAAAAATACTCATTCTTGCAGACATCTTAATGGCAACATTCTTCCTGAATAAAGAGCTATTGTTTTGGAACAAAACCTTCAATCTAAAAGAAAAAGATAAATTAAAATTACTTAATGCAAAAATTTGAAAGGTGTGTTTAGCATATTGATTTCAGATTTAGCATATTGATTTAAAATAGTGAAAAGTTCATTTGAGTCTTACCTGCCATTTAATGATTGCAACCCCCCATTTTTAGTCAACTTAGACAGATAAAACTTCTCTACCTGACAAACTCCCAAATTTTGCCACCCTTATCTTATTACACGTCCAGCTCAGAAAAACAGAAATAAAAAAGCCCACAACTTTGCATCTGTACCTTTTCCAACAAAAGCTCTCTTATTTAAGACCAGTATTCCTTTAAAAGATATATGAAGTCTCTTAGTTTTCTCTTTTCATTTACAGCTTAAACTCCTAGCTCGGGCTCCTTATTGCTTTGGCTCAGGACAAAAGTCCCGTTGCTTTGGTACCTGATACTGCAACTTTTGCTTCAAAGATCAATAACAACAAAAACATCTTTCTGCCTCAAGAATGCCTCCTTTCAGTCACCAGCACACTCCCTATCCCAAATCTCAGGTTACAGTCCTTTTCAATACTCTTTCAGCTGTCTTACCCCTTTCCTCCATCAGCCATATCACCCCATCCCCAAATCACCTCCTTCACCCCCTCGGTCCTCCAGTCTCCTATCTCAGCTCCTGCAGCATCTGCACAGCTGCACCCGCCTCACCATCTGCAACCCCTCGCATGATTCATCACCAAACATAACAGACCATGATTATTCACTGTTTGAAAAGCTACAGTGGAATTTACATCTGTTTCTGGAAGAGATTCAAGAAGCCTGAATTCCCCTTCTCAGCAGAGAACACCACCACTGTGTATCTTCAGTGGTTTTATTTCACTGATAAACTTTATGCCCTTGTCCAGACATAATAACATGACTTATTTGATAAATTAAATTCAGATTAACAGAGGGATTTATATCCTTTAAAAAATAATGACTCTCAGATAAGATATTACAGATTTAGGCCCCTTCTGCTTGCAAGTGTCTTTTTGAAAACTGCGTAATTCCAATGGGCCAGCTTTTATACTCTTCTACCAGCACAAAAAAAATCTAATGTCTTCTGTAACTAGCACCCGAAGGTGTGTAGTTTACTTATTCTTTATTGTGCTACAATTTTACTCATTTGTTAGAAGTATTTTTACAGGCTCTTCTTGCTCAGCTATTACATTTAAGTAAATAAACAAATGAAACCTGCTAAAAATAAACTAACTTCAATTTAATGTCATGCCACGACTCAGAGTACCCAGAGTGGAATGCGAAACAAAATTCTTTCACTTTTTATTGCTAGTTTTTTTTGTTGGTTTTGGTTTGGTTTTTTTGATAAGAAAAAGACCTTCAGTTTTATTCTGACAATTCAGACATCGCTACCTTCAAAAGTTTTTCTTTGTGATAAATGTATCACACAAAAAGTTTACACTGAATTAGCATTTCTGACAGGAGCCTTGGCAACAGGCATGAATGCAATTAATCTACATTTTTTGGCAAACAGACATCAAGTACTTGTACTTGCAAGCTCCTGACGTGTCAGATAGAGGATATACTTGGGACACATGACTTCACAGCTCTAAATCAGGTCACTCACTACAGTGTATGGATCACAAGCCTCACACTCCTGTGTGATCGAAAAGTGGCAGACTATAACCAGTGTTTTCCTGCCGTGTTTTCCCTGCTCGTCCTCTTTGACATGAAGGGTATCTGGTGCCCAGCTCCACAGCAAAACCAGCACTGCTGTACATCTGCCACCCCACTCCTTTTAACCAAGGAAGCATCTGAACTGCAGAAAGGTGGAGGAAGAATATGAGTCCAGTGAAACAGCCAGGAAAAGAAAACCTCTTTAAAAAGCCATGTACGTACTTTCATATTCCAGTTTACTTCACTTTGTAAGGCATTTCAGCTGGCTCGAATGAGACTTTGAAAGAGCAGTCATGGGGACATAGCACACAGTCCCTCTCCGGAGCACAACTGAGTCACTGGTTGCAAAATAAAGTTACCTTAAGGGTACCTAGACAAGTCAGCTTGAGTAACGTAATAGCTCCCTCACATCAAAAGGATATCCCTTCAGTAGCTCCTGACACTGCCCGGCCCCGCACCTTCCCTCTCCCTCTGGCTTTCCAGCCACGCTGCTCCCCGGTGCCTGCGCTGGCTCCCGCGCCGCCCGATCCCGCTGGCCACCTCTGGCACCGGGAAGGACTCGGGGCCGGAGCTGCTGCCAGAGCCCTCCCCGGCACCGCTCCGGCCCACAGCAGCCTGGCACGCTCCCAGGAGACCGCCCAGCCCAGGGCGCTGCACGCCGCTCTGCGCCTGAGGAGCAGCACGGCTGCGTCCCTGCAGTCCCCACACTCCGATCCAGCTCCCGGAACAGTCCCTGGCGAGTTTCACTCCCCGCTGTACACACAGCCTCGGTGAAACAATTCTGTTCACTGAGTCGGGAGAAGGGTAACACAGGAAAGCCACGAACAGCTACAGAGAGCTGAACAGACCCACTGAGGGGCAGCAAAAAGGACGGATAGAAACGTAGGGATGGGAGGAGAGCAGGAGCCGAGATCAGATCCAGCCATGCTGTAGCCACACTTCTTGCTGTAGCCTGTATTTGCAGGAACCACTGATAGAGGACATCCTATTCTTTTTTGCATTTATGCGTTCATTCATACGCACACACCCCTTTGCCATGTAAAAGAGAAATAAAATGAATGATAGCTGCAAACTGAATAATTCTATATTCTTAGGGGATAATCACTATTACATTTCCACAGGATTTATAATCTTGAGAAAATGCAACTCTTTGTAAATTCGGTTAGAATGACAGCAGCTCAGTATGCTGAAAATCAGGGGCCCAAAACGTACATTTAACTTGAAAATCTGACAGCTGTTTGAAAATATTGGCCCATTTATGTACAGTTACATCTGTGTGGCAGCACAGAACAACAGGTACAGCTGCTGCTTTGTTCAGAGGCAGTACCTGTGCTGCTTGTCTCTTGCTTATGTAGCTGCTAAAGCTTGTCTCTTGCTTACATAGGTACTAAAGCTGCTACTTGATTCGATCAGACTGGCCTGCTTAACCGCACACGGCATGTCCTTTATCCTGAGGTGGGTAAGAATATATAAACTTCACTTATTTTTATATATATATATATATATATATATATATATATATAGCTGTTTTGTAAACTTCCACTGAGAACTGCCAACAAGCCAGCAATACTCACTATGACCTGTGGGCTGCAATTAATTGTGTTTTAACATCAGAGTGTATGAATTAATTGACAGCTGTACTGGAGGATTCCTCAGCCCTGTTGGACAGAAAGCCACCAGGCACTGTCTGCTAACAAACAGTCTCAAAAGCAGTCTCCTGACACAACACCCACCTTCTCCCTCATCCTCCCCCTCAGATCCAACTGTATATTTTTCAGTAGATTCTTCAGCCTTACTACTCCAGGGAACGTTTTCCATACATGTTGAATAAAGATGCCAGAGAGTTTGGTTTGGTTTTGTTTTATGGCAGCCTGCCCCATGACTCCAATGTCAGGTACTTTGTACCATTCTTCCTGAAGCAGTAACACTAACAGCAGCTTAGGAAACGCCATCAGTAATTCAAGCCTTCACTTTCAAATCGGTTTTGCAAACAGACAAGAGTTCTTCTTACGTTCTGAACATTCACGTTCAGGGGTTTGTTCTGTGATTTGTTATATCAGTCATTTCCCGTAAATAATTATTGAAACAAACCAGGCATGTAGCACTTAATTGAGTGACGAAACAAAACAAAGAATGGCAATACAAGCCTATATGCAGGTAATAGAACTTACTCAGCATAACAGTGCTAGATGCATGGATATACATAACAAAACAGTAAGACCTGCCTCCAAACCTTAAACACAGGCCATAGAATAGTTTCAAATTATCCATTTTATGATTTTTTTTGTTCTTTTAAAATGTAAGTAATATTAAGTTATTGTGGTATTATTTTTCCAAGTAAAATACATCAAACTCTAAACTATTCACAGCAATAAGTTCTCTCAGCTCCAGGATGTTATACACTCACAAATGAGTAAGGATTTACTCAACCAGCACACCAAACAGCAGCTCTGGTTTCCTTCTATGTACTTCTCAACAAAATGAAAACAAACTGACAAGATACAAAAATATGAAATATGAAAATATTGGACTAACTCACTCTCACATGTATTTCAGCTGCCTGGAAACAAATGCCAAAGAGCTGTACAACCTCAGTACAACTGTACAACTTCAGCTCACTGCTCTGAGTTCCTCAAGGCAGACACATTTTGGAACAAGTTTCTTCTACTATTTGGAAAGATTTAGTGAATAATTTCTCAGTTTATACATCTTTTAAAAACCATGATAGTGTATCAGCATTTTTAGAAAGGGATAGGTAATTTGCCAATCTCTCCTACTCTTAGTTTTTCCACAGGCATGAGACAACTTGAACTTAAAACAATAAATTTAGATGAATACAGCACCACAGAACAAACTATGGCTCTTTGATAGTTTGCATCTTTCCAAAGTAAAAAAGAAATTACCACCATACGCATTTTAAGGCTTTAAGAGTTTAAGTGAAGACCTGCACAAGCCAGTCACGTAACAACTCAAGCCTCAGTCAGGATTAGAATGCCAATGAGTTGTGGTTTACAATCTATATTAATCTGTGCACGAGAAGTCCTTCACTGGACACAGAAATTACACTTCTTTGATATTTAAAGACACGTGCAATGCACTTATAAATAAATATTGTTTCATAAGCAGAAACTATGACAAGTGGTATGAGGAAGTGGAGTCAGATTTGGCAACACCTCAATGCCACATGCAATCTGGCCACACAACAATCTCCTCATATGAGTTGAATATCTTTAAAACGTGTCAAATATCCCACTCTTTGAGAGATTTTAGTTTTATTTTGAGGATAATGATGATTAAGAGCCTAACCTTACCAGACAAGTATTTTTCAATTCATAAAAAAATTCAGCCTTCTACTTCATAAAAAGTCATTCTGTATTTAATTTAACAGACCTGGTCCTGTGAAATGCTGAGCACTCTATTTCTAAAATATTAGGAATTCAGAATTCTACTGACTAGCACCTAAGACAGCAGTAGATATCAGAACATAAGGAAGTTTCACTTTGTTCTCCTGATTGTGCTACTACGTTCTGTTTATCAGTTATTTATTGGCACTACATGCTCAGATTTCTTTGCTTGTCATTTGACTACACATTAATCACTCTTTGCAGGGATTCTATGCCCAGTCCATGTATGTACTCACCCCTTCATGCAGCATCTTGCAAGGCTGAAACAGAAGTTGTTTTCCAGAATCTCTTCCCCTTCCATTTCATGTGCAGATTGGTGATAACAAGTGGTTCTTCATCAATAAAAAGCTGCTGACATTCTTTAAAAAAGAAAAATAATGAGTTAACAAAATTTCCCAGGGCTTACTATACAGATTTTACATAGCTATGATGCAATATAACTGAAAAAACATTTCTTTATGCTTCTTCAGAAAAAAAAAATCTTTCATTTCACTTGAGCCAAAATTACTTTTTAAATGACTGAGGCTTTTAATATGTCCCTAGTTTTACAGCAGGATCACACTGACATCTAGCTAACGAGGGAATGTAACTGGTATATCCCAATGTAATTCTGATTTGTTTTTCTTCATTCTAAAAGAATTCAAAACCACTCAACTGAGAACACTATAGTGACAGTCCTGTGCTATTTTAGTTATCTGTTATAGAGTAAAATACTTTTACTCCTAAAGAGCATTCTCACAAATGTCCAAGTCGTTCTGTGGACACATTTAGAGTAGTTTTGGTTTCCAATGTGCACACACAATCCCATGAGATATCTTTCCAATTGACCTTTATTTTGAGGATTTATACCCTAAGGGTAGAGATTTTGTTTTTATATACTTTATAAGGCCTATTAAAAAAAACCAAAACATTCATAGCTGAAAAAACCTAACAAATTAAAGATTCAGAGAGATTTTGAAAAAGTAGATTAAAAAACAAAGTTTGAATTCAAAAATGATGTAAGAAAATATGCTTGTACATTTAATAAATATGAATTCAACTTCATTTATTTTCCAAGACAAGTATGGTGTTCTCTTTTTGCCCCCCTTGCAACAATATGACATGTGCAGAACTCAGAACCCAAATCTTATCAGGAAAGCTACAGAAAAGTAAAGACAAGAATAGAGCTGTTTTCAGTTTTGAAGTACAAGCTGCTTCTGAAAAAATACTATGAAAAGTTATGTTTCCTTGCCCACTTTGGGACAACAGTGAGCATTATAACCCATTTTTTAGAACAAGATGAGTATCTTAGGCCATATATCCTACTCTCCTGTAGGACATTATTGTCCCTTATATTTTGTAACACTCCACACATGAAAAATTAAAAGCATAGCAACACAAAATCACAAGTGAAGTGTAACCCTCTCTCCATGGTTTAAAATTCATGATACCCTTCATGAAGACTACAGTATTACCAGAAAATGAAGACACTAAAGAACTACTGAAAAGCAAGAGACAAACCCACAAGATGTTTCCAATAGGTAGCCAAAACTGCCTATGCACCTGACTGTAGAGGATGACAGTCAATATAAGGCACCAACAGATTGATAAGAATGTTTTTTTGGACCATACTAAGAGTTCCTTCCAAACATGGGAAAAGACAGGGAGCATGCTGTCTGTGGAGTTCCACAAACCTCTGAGAAGGTCTGCACACTCTCATCCTTCCAATACACTACATTGCATTACTTGAAATTCCCAAAGTTGCCACTCAAAGTCACTACGAGCCGATGGCCGCTCGGTAGCTCATGCCAGCCAGCAAAGGTTATGATACTGGTTTAGGTTTGAGCAGACGTGTGACCGCATCACATGAACCACAACTGCCTCAGCTCCAGCATGAGACCAGGTAGCCAGCCTCAATGCTGAGTCAGTGATTCAGGATTTCAAAAGGAAACACTTTTTACAGCTGATCCGTTTTGCTGCCTGCAAATCAAATTTCAAAAGGTGGGCAGTGCCAGATACCAGTGAGAAAGTCCGTGCATGTTCTGTAATACAAGGAGTTTGACCACGATTTTCCTTCACAACAAAACTTATGCAACACCTTTATTAGTGCAGTATTACTAAGACACCCAGTGCCAAGAGTGCCAAATATTATCATTCCAGATAATCCTGTGTGACAAATCCTGCGCTCATACTACTTCCATCAGAGAGCTTAGGAACAGCTCCCCGTGTCACTGAGTGAGACTGGGCCAATCTTAATATGAATACAAGGCAACACCTTTTCGCACTCTTTTCCATTGTTACTTCTGGAATGCTTTTTGAAAAGCAAGTATCCAGTCCCATAGGGACAACCAAGAACTCAGCAAACCACAAAAGCAAACCCCGGAGGCATTCCCACTGACCTATTCCTCGCTCCCCAGGACAGAGGACCCTCCTCTGACCAGCCGACCGGGAACAGCACAACCCGCCTGACTGAGCCAAGCCAAAAGCGGGAACCTCCAAGCACGTACTTTCTGCCTAGTGCCCGAGTTCATTCCAGGTTAAGGTCAATCCAGATGTTCCATTTAGGAGACATGACAGTTGCCAACCGGCCCCTCGTGTGACAGGGCATTACCCCCTCCTCTGTTCCCACCTCCAGCGCCCTAAAATCCCGCTCCCCTGGGGCTTCCTGGGTGGCTCTTTACCTGCGCCCGCCCGCGCCGGGCCGGCTCTGCCCGTCCCGCAGCCCCTCGGCCCCGTTCCCGCAGGCGGCGGCCGGCGCCGCGCCGAGCGAGCAGCGGGAGCCGCTACAGCATCTCCCCGGGCCGGCTACCTCCTCCTGCTGTCCGCCGCCGCTCCGCCGAGGGCTTCACACCGCGGGGCCAGAGAGATAAGTAAGAGCGAATAGCAAGGGAGGGGAGGAGAAGAAAGGACAGGTCATGAGCAAAGCCGCCGCCGCGTTAGCGAGGCGGGGGCGTCACCCAGCCCCGGGCGGGCGCTCCCGCCTCCTCCCGGCGCCCCGGCCGGGACACGGGCACCGCGCGGGCGGGGGGCGCCCCTAAGGCAGTACCGTGCATCGCTGCCGCGGGCTGCGCAGGGCCGCGCCGGGCCGGGCCGCGTCCCCGGCTGCCGGCGGGGAAGGAGCGGGAGCGGGGGAGGGGGGGGGAGGGAACGGG